>VZSR01003798.1:3412986-3491630 GCA_013398615.1 Brachypodius melanocephalos | reverse complement strand
GCGGGCAGAAATATTTTATAATTAAATACGGTATTGAGAAGATTTACTTTGGGTTCACACCAAGAGTGTGGAAGCAAATTGTTCTTGAATCAGCTGTCATCCCTTAAATTGGTTACCAAAATTAAGTGGCATCTAGAAAAGCCAGTTAGAATGCCATGTCAACTGCAAATCTGGCTGATCGCTATCTGAAAAGATGGATGTTTTCCCTATCTCTAGTTAGTGTGGATTTATACACCTAGTGTTATAAACTCCCAGTCTGTCATTAACTGCCAAGCTGGACTTTAAGCCAATGACAGCAGCTCTGTGGATGTTAGGAGAGCTCCAGCAGAAAGCAGTCCAGCTTTTCCTTGTTCTTCTGGGTCCTGCTCACCTGCGGATGAGTTTGAAGGAAGGGAATTGAATCCTTGTCCCACATGTTCATGTTGTACAGTGGCTTAAGCTCATTAGTTGAGCTTAAAAAAAAAAGTTATGAACATACTGATAAGAGGGATAGATCAGTATTTTAATGAATCACTTCAAAGGTTTTGTAGTGCTTTTTTATTGTAGCATGGAACGTGTAATATTAGGATACCCAAGTCAAGCTCATGTCTCATTGGCATCTTTGTCTTTTAAATGGAAAGTAAGGCTGGAGGGGAAAAAGTTGGTTAAAATACAGAACTTCTGAAGTGCTTAAACCAGCTAATGGTACTAGATCTCATTTTAGATTCCAGGGATGAAAAAGAAAGAAATAAGAAAATCAGACTTACATCCCTGACTGGGTGTTTTCCACTACAGGCCCTACATGTTTATGTAGAGGGTATTGCGAACGTTTGGAGGGATTTGGGAGTTTCAAAAGGAAGAAGTTTATACATTAGTGCTGCAAGTTGCAAAACACTGTTGATATTCAAATGTTTATTGTGTAAAATCTGGGATAAGCTTCAGCATGAGAGCTCCTTTAAGTGCCTACAACTATTGCTAATTCCCCTCAGCATTGAGGCTTGCACAAAGGCCTTAATCCAATTCCACTTTTTTTTTTTTTTTTCAGAAAGCCTATGCTATTTTCTCTCACATAAACTAACAACACTATCCCATCACACTGCAGAATGGGTCAAAGAAAAAGGGCTCTGTGTTTATACTTCACCAACACTTTGTGTTTCTTGGCCAAGTATGGCAAGAAACTTTAAGTGGGTCCCCCAGGCCCCACACCATCTTTAGAAAGAAAAATAAGCCTTCAGAGCTTGAAAACACACTATTTTAGGCACTAAAAAACCTATGAAATGTCAACTATTCTTTCAGTCACTATCCCTGAAAAGAAATTGATCACCCCAGCATCATTGTTCCGGCTTTGATTTAAATTATGAAACACAAGAATTGCTTTGATATGATAGTGTATTCTACTAAGGGTACAAAATCCTGGGAGATATTTTAATAGTGTTCTCAGGTAATATTTGTGAGTACACATTTTACTTTACTACAACGCTGGTGCTTACTCATCAAAATGGCTTAAAGCAATAAGTTCCATCAGGGAAAAGAAATTTTATAATGTCTCTATATTTTCTTTTATGAAGTGCAAAAGAAACTTGTCTTGCTTTATAAAGCATATTTGTGAACCTCATCAATAATCTTTTCTGTACAGGAGATCCCAGTCCAGCTCCAAGTGGTCAGGTATTCCCTGTATATAAACCTTCACTTACTTCTGACAATGCCAGCACTGTTGTCAAGGTTTAAATAACAACAAAGCCTGGGCTGCTTTGAGGATTGACCTTCCACTGGCAGGAGGGGAGAGGCTGGTCTGGCTCCCATCCGATCATCAAAAATTCTGCTATGACTACTGAGGGTGCTAAAATGCCAGAGCATAAGTCAGCCTTCTAAAAGGAGAGGGGGGAAAAAAAAAAGTTTGGTTTCAAGGAAGAATTGAAATTTATTTTATAATCAGGGCTGCTTCATTTATAGCATGAGAACCCAGGTATAGCACCAGTTGTGGTCATTTAGACAGCATCAATTCCAGTCTCCAGAGTAAGCTCATAGTTACTGGACCAGAAGGAATTCAGCCTGGAAGGGGAATCACTTACAGGAGGTCTTGACAAGGTGGAAGTTACTTTCCTGTCACACAGACTTTGCTCTTGAACATGTCTCAGTGGCCAAGTGAAATCTTCCTGTTGTGTTTGGTTTGGGTTTTTTGGTCTGTTTTATTTTTTGTTTGTTTGTTCGAGGGTTTTTTGTTGTTTGTTGGTTTTTTTGGTATTTTTTTAATGCCTTCTTCCTGATTATATTTATACAGCAACCACAGCTACTGCTGTAAACTCGAATGATTTTTGAATGCCTTTCCATGAATTCTATAGAATACACTTCATGTTCCTGTGGGGTTTGCTTCCCTGAAGAGTTTTAGTTTGTCTCGGGGACCTTTTTTTCCCCTACCTCTCAGAGGGTTTGTCCCCACGGGGACACTGAGGAGGGGAGGGAAGGACCTGCTGCCCTCCTGGCCTTGCAGTGCCCCCTGCAGCCATGTGAGCCCTGAGTTGTGCCCAGCTCCCATTTCCCCCAGGAAAGAGGCTGTAAAATCTGCGTAGTCCGTATCGTGCACGGGAGTGAGGCTGAAGCAGAGCGTTCCAGCACATGCACAAGTTGCTCGTGAATTTACCTGAACTTATTCCAGAGTTTCATGGATACTGGAGAATGATCGTGGCTGCTTTGAGGCACTGTTTCTTAACAAATACTGCCAAAGCATGTTTTCTAGGGTAGTTTATTTCCTTCCAGCACTTTTTCTGAAGTAGTTCATGTGTTTCCATGGGCTCTTCTCTCCTGAGAGGCTTTTAGCCTTTTGGATCATGTCATACCTGTTAGCACACACGGATTAGCTGAGTGCTGAAATCACACTTTGAGGGTTTGCCTTCTTTCTGAATGGCTTGAAAAGCTATAGCAGTAAGAGGGTTTCGTGTGTTGAGGTTAAAATCATCCTGCATATACATAGCTAACATAAAATTTAATTATTGCCTGCGTCGTGTTTGAGCCTTGTGGCAGGGCACAGCCATTGGGTCTTTTCCACTGAACTTGTCCCTAAAATGCACCTTTATGGAACATCCTCTTTTTCTTTTGTTTTATCCTTTGTGAAAAAATACACTTGTGCAGGGAAAAAAAAAACCCTAATGTGCTCCCCTGTAGGACATGCATTAAACACCCTTAAATATTTCAGAATAGGCACCAGAATAATACTTGAGATTTTAATTTTGCCATAGTGCAGAAGTTAAGTTAAATTAAACACATGCATTTTATATCCACAAACACATGAAGAAAAGTTCATTTTGCCCCAGGAAATAGAAAATCTGGATTTTTTTTTTTTTTTTTTTAGGATCATCAAATGACTAAATCTTTCTAGTGAGAGATTAATTTCTTCTGCATTGTGCTGTGTGCAATGCTTATTGTGGAGAATTTATAAGAGTTGATATTTTAGTTGACTGACAAGTCTCTCGATGTATTTAACAACTTTAATTATACTTGTCATTTTCAAAATGAGTGAAGAAATGTACAAAACCAACAGAAATATGTCAGTTGGTTATTAGTTACAGCAAAGTCTCTCTTTTATCTCTCTTCTCTCGGGTGGAAACCATCCTTTCTATTAAATAGGGAGTCAATTCAAAAACTTGAGACTCATCACTGTCTTCAGGGTTTTTAATTACTCCTCTGACTTTTTCTCTTTCTTTCGGATTGTTGCTGTGTTAGGTGACTTGTGTGTTTTTAGATTTCCTCCTTGCCTTGCTGTCAGCCCATGGTGTTTTTCCGTTCTTGTGTCACGCAGTTCAGATCACTGGTTGTCTCATTTTGGTGCCATACTTGCTTGGCAAACATGTCCTTTGGGAGGGGCAATGTGCCTCATCATGATGAGAAAAGGAAGGGAGAACTGAGCACTGGTACTGGGAACAAGGAGTTAAAGTGGAAGAACTATACAGGAACTGGTGGGTGGGGGTTTTTTTTGCCACCTAAGAACTGTCCCCTGGGCCCCACTAGTACTTGTTAAAGTGAATATCTTGCTGTTTTATAAATTAACTTTCCTTGAAGGCTGCATTTCCCTTTCCCCTCTATTAGTGGCTCGGTCTTTCCTGCATGTGCAGCTTCTTTCTCTTGTCACTCCTGTACTTCACTGAAAAGTTCCCGTGAAATGCAGATGTCTTAGAGGGTTTCCTTTTGGCCTGGCATGGTGCTTGGAGGTTCCTTCCGTGAGCGCTGGAGGTTTGAATCTAATATCAAAGGGTTTAGAGCTAATGATTTTAAGTATGGTTGAATTTTATTGCTGCTCTGGTGGGCTAAAACCTTCAGCAACTCTTTGACCTCTTCCCAGTCAATCCAATTCCATCTAATACTCTGTGACTAATATGGTGGATATTTAATCTACTTTGCTGCTGAAATTACTTTTAGAGTCACTTTTTTCCTGAAATCTTCCTCTTTAGAGAAATTGCTGATCGTAAGCTCTAAATATGTTGCACACTACTACATAGTTTTTTTTAAAGAAAAAGCTTTTCTTTTAGTAAAAGAAAATTAAGAGATGTAATTTCTTTTTATAACATAAATGAAATGAGAGGATATAATGATATTATGAAAGTAAAAGCCAGGTTAAAATGAAAAATTGACAGAAACCTCTCTGATGATGCTGGTAATAGAGACACTATGATGAATAGCCACACCTTAGCCAAATATTTCCTGTAATGTAATTAAGCTTTGAAGAGAAAATTAAAGAAAGCTCCTAAAGACAGTATTTCCACCCTCTAGGCAGTGCTTAGTTAAAATTTGGAACATGGATCTTTTCATCTAAGTAGCACCAGGAAACTGCTGAATTTTGCTTACACCATTTTTTTTTTCCTTAAAAAGTGACCAAACTAAATAGTTGAGGCCACAGTTGAAAATTCACCATAGTGCCTGTGATACTTGGCTGCTTCTTCCTGTTTTCATCTCTTAAGACATCCAAGATTGCAAGGATTCTGCAGTGTGCAGACATGAGCAAAAGGGATTTGCTTATCTGATTTATGTGAGGACCCACCAAATTGGGTCATGGATAACAATCTCTACATCCACAACCCTGTGCCTTATAATTTAGTCATGGGTATAGGCACATTGAATTCGGTGGGCTTGAGTAATTTGAATTTAATGGAATTACTTATATGCCTGAAGTTAAGCATTTAGGCAAGTTTTTGCAGGATTGTGGCATTAACCTTTTCCATATGTAACCTCTTTAAATAAGTGTACCATTGCATCAGGTGAAGTAGTGCAGAGTTCAAGGCTCAGCTTTCTGTCTGAATCCAGAGCAGGCTGATTCAATAGTAAAGGTGATATGAAATGAAATTTCTGGTCACAATCTAAATACCAAGAAAGATGGGCTTGCTGTACCTCAAAGTTGAGGCTTCCACTGCAAGGACGGAATGGAAAGAAGAATCTTAATTCTCTTGCCTGCCCATAACACCAAGAATGTTATTGGTGCAATAACACGGTGCTAAATTAAGGGTGGAAGTGAGAACAAATCTTTGAACTGTTCCAAGGGTGAATCTCAAAGCAACCTGAGAATAGGAACAATGGTGGGAACAGAGATGGTGAGCCCTCAAGCCTGACAGTTCTTGCAGGGGGTTGATTAGCCTGGGAAAAGGAAAGTATGGTCTGCAGGAGCTGGGAACTAGACTTGGTGATCGAGCTCAGCTTTCCTAAAAAGTTATGTCGAGGGATGAGATGCATTAAGGTAACAGTGATGGAAAAGATTGTGCTCTACTACTCTTAGCAAGAAAAAGTGAAGGGCTTCACTCTTCAGAGCTGCCCATATGGCAAATTTCACATGCGCTAAAATTAAGAGAGGGGTGAGGTGACCCAGCCCACATGTAACAAACATCGGCCCCGCTTTGCTTGGAAGCGTGTGCCGAGGGAGTTGGCGGAGAGCCCGGGGCGTTCTGAGATACAGCCCTGCTGAAACAGGGACCTTGGCTCACAGGAGCAGCATGCAGGCCTGGGGAGCCTTTAGAGCATGGAGGAAATACCTGGGATCCAGGTTTGGGTTTCAGAAAAACTCCCAGTAGGAGCGTTTAGCTGCTGACACAAGTGCTGATTGCCGCTGGAGAGCGTAAAGGGGTGGTTGGTGTTGGGATGGACACCATGGGATTACTGTGGGAGTCCTACTGGATGATCTGCCCTCCAGACCACTGCCACTAAATGTTCTTCTGCCTGTAAAATCATGGAATGAGAAAGGTTTGTGTTTGAAGGGACCTTCCACCAGTCCAGGTTGCTCCAAGCCCTGTCCAGCCTGTCCTCGGACACTTCCAGGGATGAGGCATCCACCACTTTCTTTAGACATTGGTATTTGAAGAGAGTTCAGCTCTTGAGGTGCAGTAGAAATACAGGGTTACTTTCTCACCTTTTTTACATATGGCTGATGCCTTGGGCATAAGTTGCATATAAAAAATGCAAAAATACGTAGCTATGTTTATACTCCTCCTCTTTTTGTCTGATGACTTGAGCTGTAATTGAGGGAACACAAGTGATGTATTAAATTTCTTAAACACATGGATAAAATAAGCCAATGTGAAAACCACCATGTGCAGTTAATTTATAGACAAATATATTTGGAGCAGGTACAAACAAAGGTGTAAAGTACTATGTTTTAACAGATTTTCATGCCATATGCATTTGCTTTTACTGCCTGAAGGGAAAAAGAAAAGATTGAACCAGATAGCTTAAAAAAAAAAAGTTAAAATACCTTTTGGAAATTAACTTTTTTAGATTGCAGGAACATTACTCTTCATGGCTTGTTAGTATGTTAACAGTTTAAACTATCTTAGATTATTTTAATAAATTAATGGCTTTTTCTTAGCCACTTATTTCATTTAAGAAAGCAAATTCACAACAAAAAATCTCTGAACTTTGACATTCTTCCTTGTATTTATTGCGTATGTTTGGAAATTACCTAATTTTAGCAATTCGCATGAAAACAGTGGTCACATCTCGTCATTTGAAATTAGGTCTGACAGCTCAGAAGTTAAACCAGTTTAGCTTATTTTAACAGCTACACTTCAGTGAGTCTGGGCTATTAAACTCTTTGGGAAACCTTGCACACTTTATTAGGGAAAGGAAATTTATACAGTGGAAAGAAGAAAAATATATGTAATTGCCAACATATACATAGTGACTCTGGTAATAACATCACTTTATACAGATTGTTAGTATCCAGTGCAGAACGGTGCTTTTGTGTGAAGGGAATTATATTGGCATGACGAACAGCTTCCCCTAAAACAATCCTCAAGGCAAACATGAGTGGCTCTTTTGGGAAGCTAAATCCAGTGAAGTGAATTTTACCCAGAGCATTACTTCTTCAGACAGAGCTCTTTACTCCAACATATATATTAAATTTGGTCAGGCTTGCAAATAATGTGAACATGAGGTTTCTCCCCTCCTGTGGTGGAGCTGTGGGGGAAGATTGAGGATAAAGTTCATCCCATCTCCCGTAGCAGCTCCTGTCTCACACTCTGGAGGCTGTAGACATGTTCATTCAGCAGGATGTGATATACCTGTAAGGATCATGACTCTCTTCAGAGAACAGAAAAGCATCTTGCTCACCAGATATATAATGTTTCTACCTCAAAGTCAGGCTAACTCTAAGTTTTGTGTACAATCTATGTAGATTGAGGGCATGTTAGATCTCTTCCTGCACAGCAGGTTTTCCAAACTTTGACTATGTCTTTTAAAAATTTGGGGGAAACAACCTTAGTTTTCTATATCAAGTAATTTTTAAATGATTATCACTGGTGTATATGTTGCTTGTTCTCCCTCCTTAGTTTTTCATCCCTATTTATACATCCAAGCATTACAAGCAAATTTTAGTCACAGCTGGTAATCCAGCATATTCTTATCTACTTTGAAAATTTGTGAGTATATCCCTATTCTATTTCCTTCTGGTTTGTTGATGTGTACACTCTGCAGTAGTAGATCGAGACAAGCTGTGTAAGGCACATCTTCACAGAAATGGCTTTTTTTTTGATTGCTTTCCTATTAATGACATGTTGAGAGCCATCACCCAGTTTTTAATCCATTTAACATATGCACAATTAATTTTAATAAAAATACCATGGAGTACTGATTGTGTCTGTGCATTATCAACAAAATTTCAAGCCCAAATTATCTCTGTCAAAACTGTTTGCCAAGGCTTATTTTCAGTATGTTTGCTGGCCAGTGTAAGGCCAGCACCCTTGCCTTGAAGTGAGTGTTTTAAGGGCTTGTAAAATATTTCAAACTGACAAAAACTACTAATATTGGCAGGTAGAAGATAAGTAGGAACATATTTTGCTGTGTTTCATAGTCTAGGTAAATACCAAGGTTTCACTAAACATTCAAACAGACACCTAATTGTCTTCATTATCCCTCATGAATTATTACTCCTAGATTTTTATGAAGAGCGGTGACTTGGGTGCTGATAAGGAACTTCAGGTGAGGCTTGCTGCAAAGGTGTGAGGAGCATGTTCAGAAATCCAAGATCGTGTATAACAATTGTTCCATGACATGACGCTGCTCTCCTGTTCAGTCAAGGTAGTCCATGAGCTAAATGATAATAATTTCTGTTAAAAAGCCCTCTAGAAAAACAGGGAGTGTGTCAAAACTTTGCTTGATGATACATTTCCTTTCTTTGATCTGTCCGAAATAAATGGCATTCATTACTGCTGTTTAACTTTGCCATGAACTGTCAAAAGATGGGAAAAAAGCTGACTGTAGTGTTCATTTTCAAAATCCTACCGCCAAGGTTTTTCTTCTTCAAGGAAGAAGAATTAAACGTCCTCTTCACTGCCATGGTCTTTATATTGTATTTTCAGAAAAATTATGCTCAGTACTTGAAACTTTCTGTACAGGTGGGCAATGTGAGCATGATTGCAAGAGATCATTCCAAACAGTTCATGTGAAGGCTAATTATTAGGACAGGAGAGAAGAAAGGCAGTTTTAATGTACTTACATATCAAGGGCTGGAGTTATTACAGAAGCTGCTTTTGGTTTGGAAAAACCACCTATCTTGATTATCATATCATTAGAGCAGCTTTCAATGCCTGAAGGGGCTTACAGGGGAGCTGAGGAGGGACTTTTGACAAGGGCATGGAGTAGCAGGACAATGGGGAATGGCTTTGAACTGAAAAAGGGTAAGGTTAGTTTGGATATTATGAAGAAATTCTTCCCTGTGAGGGTGGTGAGGCCCTGGTAGAGGTTGCCCAGAGAAGCTGTGGCTGCCCCTGGATGCCTGGAAGTGTCCAAGGCCAGGTTGGATGGGGTATGGAGAAACCTGGGATAGTGGAAGGTGTCCTTGCCCATGGCAGGGGTGGGAGGGGATGAAATTTAAGGTCCCTTCCAACCCAAACCATTCTATGCTTTTATAGTGATGAGTGTGGTTTTAATACTTAGGCAGATGTAGAGAATATAATGCGATCAAAAGGTGAGTGTTGATAATTTCTGGGACGTTTGGGGACCTAGAATGGTGAGGGTAACAGGAGTAGTGTTTTTAATCCCTAGTTAGCCAAGGGAGAGACAGAAGGCTGTTAACCTTATGAAAATCTATGAAGAAGTGCAAAAATATTAGTGAAACATGACTCTATGTTTGCTCTACACAGAGTAAAATTCTAAGATTATGCAGAACTAATTTTGGGAAAAGAAAAAGAGCAGCATTTGGAAAAGACTGTTGTAATGTGGCCCACAAAAGAGGCAAGTGGAGCAGTCAGAATATTCATTGCAGATATATATTTGGAAAAGAAACAGAATAGTGAAACTGTGCCTTACCTCAGAAACATTTTCACAAGTCCTGTGTCTGGTTTAAAAATGAGGGATCAAATTTGTGAAAATGCAATCAATCATTTTTTCCTGTTTGGCAGATGAAAAGACAATTTTCAAACTTAAAAGATGACTCCTGGATGTTTGCATTGATGGGAGTTTCTCTTCAAAGCAATTGAAAACGATTGCTTGAGAGAACCTGATGTAATTAGGTTTACAGCATACTTCCAGGTTTCCCATAGATCTTTTGCTTAGAAAAGTAAGTTGACACAGGTTTCCTCTTTTCAGGCTTCAAATATAAGAAGCTTATTATCACAGCTGTTATCACTTGGTTCTCTTCTCCATTAGTGCATCCAGTAAAGATTTAGATGGCAACTTTATTAAGGAAGTTTGGATTTTAGAATCCTTGTGGATAATCCCTTCTTCTGACTAAGGGCAGGGTGGCAGAATTCACCTCCAAACTGCCACGAGTGCCTTTGAAATGCTCTCTGTGTTTTGGTAGGTGCAGGTCTATGTGTGTAACAATACACACATGGTCTCAGCGCATGACTGGATGAAAAGTGTGTTTCAAAAGAATGCATTCATCCTGTGGACCATCTGAGTTGGGAAACTGCAACTTGTTTCAGTTTTGAAAAAAACTTTACTTTGCAACGTTGAGTATACTTGAAATACATAAAAGAAATTACTTGAATCATCTGCCATTCAAACACAAGGACTACTTTTTTGTTTTTATGAATGCAGCATTAGGCTTACAGTGGTGGTGGGAAAGGCTTTAAAAGAAAGTCACATCAACAACTCAGTGGGAAATGCTTGTGTGTTCCTGCACAGGAGCCACTGCAGTAGATAAAAGCACAGGGATGTAATGGAGGCACTGCAGCAGCATCATGATTGTCTCTGACAACACAGTGGGACTTTGCATGTAGTGTAAGCCCAGAACTGGACTATGCTAGAGAGACTGAGATAATGGCAATTAGAAAAAAGTAAGGTGAAGTGACTTTGAGTGCCAAGTTATTCCCTCCTGAGCCTGATCAAATACCCAGTTTAACCAGTGCAGACATGCATTGACTTTGGTAGGAACAGACTCTGTAATTTAGGTTTCCCCTTGGTTTATGCTGTTTATTTTGTCAGACTGCTGCCAGTGTGACCTTGAGAATGACCTAAAGAAAATGGCAAATTACACTTCTGACTTTTGTCTTTTTTAGTTTTTAGGCAAGATAAGCAGAGGGAGAAGAAACCACATGAAATAGTCTCCTCCTCCCAAAATGGGAAAGAAAGAACTCTAAGAAATCAAAGGCACAATAAGATGCTTCCCCAGGAGACAGGTATTCTTCTTCTTTACACAGATGTAAATCAAAAATGGCAGACTGAACCATTTTGGGTTACAGCTGTAGGGATTCAGCTGTAGTGCTGAATTCACTTTTGCATGGCGTGAGGGCCACGTGATTCTCAATCACTTTTTTGGAACGCACAGAATTTTTCACCAAGGCGGACCTGATGAATGCTAGTGAGATCTCATGTGAGCACCTAGGACAGGTTCAAAGTGGCTGATGCTCCACTGTTGGGCAGTTTTGGGATAAGTACTGATCCTCAGCTCTTTTTCTCGGGTTCAGTTACGTGGAATGGAATTTGGCTTCTTGCCTTGTAGATCCATTAAGGACTAGAGTGAGTTTTATGTGCTAAGCAACACAGACAATGTAAGAAAAACTCAGGATTAAACAGTAATCTATGTTGTAGTAGAAGCTATATATTAGTGGTACACGTAGTGACTAAAACTGCACCAAGGAGATTAAATTTCAAGTCTGCTGAAGGCGTCCACAATCTGGGCAATCTGTTAAAGGACTGTACATAATGAATGTTGTACTTCTTTGTAGCTGAATGCTTAAAACTCATTTTCACTCTCTGTTCCCTCAAACTGAGGTTGTCAAATTGGTGCCAAGTAAGACAAGTTTATGATATCTATTATGTACCTTGGAAGTTGGTGGAGGCTAGTTCCACTCAATTTAACCGTGTTGCTTTTGAGGACAATTTGTTCTGACCTGGCATGTGAAGCCTGTGTATGAATCAGCTGTTTTACATATGTCACCAAAAGAACTTGTATGAATGATTTTTTTTCCTGTTAATTCAAGCAAGTCTGAGGGGGCTGGGAGAACATGATTTGCACAGAACCAGTTAATGAGAATGTGTTCATCTACTGGTTGATTTCCCTTCCCCAATTCAGCTGAAGAAGGATCTTATGTTTAAATTACTCAGGTTGGACTTGAGAAAGGTGGGATCCGTGCTAGTGGTGGTTTCTGAGCCTCACTGTAAGACTTTGGGCAGATCACCTCTTTCCTGTGCCTTTTTTTTTTTTTTCCTGCTGTGTAAAGTGGGCAAAATTGTAATAATCTTTGTTACTTTTTGGAAATACTGGAGCTACAGGCTCAAGAAAGCTTGTGGTATTAGCAAAGCAGAATGAGATCTGGATGCTCAATAATAACACATCTGAGAAAACTGTAGCTTTCCATTTGAAAGGTGCACTTTGATTTGTTGTTTAAGGTGTCATTTGGCCTATGCACATGTATCCAGCACTTTTAATTTGAACTGTGCAAATTAACTATGTAGATTTTATTGATAAGACTGAAATGCATGTGGCCATGTGAGTCATATGACATTCTTGTCCCTGACTGTGTAAGCTCACTCTTAAATTTCAAGGACAGATGTTCTAATTTTCATAGAAAAAGTAGATGATTAAGATAACTTTAAACAGTTACAGTTCTTTATCGGTGAATTTTCTGTGAGAATACTCATAAGTTAATGAGTGAGGCTGTATTCATTTAATTTCTTTTGTGCAAAGCAATTCTGTATCATTTTATTTGACAGCTGTGAGGTTGGATACTGCTTTGGTTTATGTAAAAGCTTTGGAGCTTTGGTTAAAGTGTTTAAATACCTACCTCAGAGTACAGAACAAAGTGCTGGCAGGGAGGGGAGGAGATCCCATCTTCTATTTCATAATTTGGGCCTTGGGGGGTGTTATACAAGTGAATAAAATTTATTTTATTTATCAAGACACCATACTCACATACTGATTAGATTAAAATGTGAAGCCAAACTTGTGTGTAACTTTATCACACAGGATCTACCTGTGAAATGCTGAATCTGTCCTGCTATTAGAGAGGAAACATCCAATCCATCTAAACGCAATAAAACAATAAAAAGTCATTAGCTGTGTTTGGTGACCTCTCAGGCACAATTAGATGTTGTCAGAGTCACCTGTGCAGCGTTAGAAGGAGCTGTGTTGCAGAGAATGCAAACACAGGCCGCTCAGGCTGGTGATGAATAGTTATGCCAATTGTGATTGCGCTCTGCTTTTCTGTTACATATTCTCTAAGGTACTGCAAAAAGAGATCTGCCATTTTAATGAATCTTTCTGGTGTGTAGAGAAAGACAGTATAGTCAAGCATAGGTCATCTATAGCCCTTAGTATCAGCTGTAGCATACATACCATTATATCATAATACCATTTTATCCCTCATGATCTTTGATCAGTGCTAATGATCAAAGTTTGCATAGCAGCCAAGAGAATCATGAGACAGTAGATATTTATAGCTTATGGCCAATTCTGATTACTCTATAGCAGCTTTCCCAGTGTTCTGTAGTTTGATTGATGTCATTGGCATGCTCCAGCATTCAGAATATATCAAATAAATTTGCTATGCTTTGAACATGAAAGGGAAGTAAAACACTGATAATTTAAGAAACCAGAAAAGTAGGGAAGATAGGAGATACACATTGCTGCATGTCCTTTGGCAACTAACGCCTCACAATGCTTTTAGCAGTACTGTGCATGCAAATTGCCAGGCATCCTCTCTGAGGCAAGGCTTTACTTCCACGGTGAGAGCTTTGCTATTCAAAGGGGCTGGTAAATGAAATCTGAACTGCATATGCTGCAATGGAGAGGAGGACAGGAGCAGGAGACAGCTGTTTGGGGTGACTGCTTTACAAGCAGAAGCCTTTCAGTTCCATCAATCAGACAGTGTGAAAGGCCCAAATCCACAGACACCAGCATCCCACCCCCTTTGATCCCGATCCTAATAGCGTGCCAGTCACCGATGGAAATGCATTACAAAGTGAGAATGGTCCATTTTCTGCCTCCTTTTGCTGAGAGTCTGTATTTATCAGATTTAACTAGTTAATGATTGTGTCCTCTCTCTCCGGCGTGCTGCCAGGAATGGCGCTGCAGAGGTGGCACTTGTTTATTGTCGCCGGGCAGATGCAGCATCAGCGGTCCCTGGGATCTGAGGGATGGGTTTGGCTGAGGTCTGCAGAGGGTTAAGCATCGACTCTTGCTTCAAAATCAATGGCAAAATGATATCTGTGTTTTCCTCATCGAGGCAGGGTTTGGTTGAGCCCTGTGAGTGCCATGGGGGGTGGGTATCACTGGTTCCCCTGACAGTGGGGTGGTGGCCTCGTGCCCAGCCTGCATCTCTGGTTTTAGGAACTGTGTGTTGTGTGCCTGTCTCTGCCGCAGCCTGTGTGCCTCTGTCAGCACTCTCTGCCAACAACAAGCCTGAGGTTGCTCACCAGAGGAGTTTTTCCTACCTGTGAGGCTGCAAGCACAGCTGCAGTGTGTCCTTGACCTCGTGTGCACCTTGTCTGCCCAAATACATCAGCCATGTCACCATGTATGAAATGGCTGTGAAGATGCTGAGGTGGACAGACTGTGCAGGAGGTGAAGCGTGCCCTGTTGACAGGTGAGAGGCCATGAAGATGCTCTGAGTGATATAAACTGGATGGTCTTAGGCCTCAGATTTTTGTGGTGTAAGCTTCCATCTGTGAAATGGGCTTTACAAAATGTTCCTTTGTCTGTCATGCCTATATAAGCTTTTTTGGATGTCTGGTACCTAGCCCAAGGGCTCTGATTCTAAGCCCTACAATAATGAAAATAATACTTCTGTATAGAAGGCTTGTGGAATCTGTCCCTTCATCTGTAAAAGTCACTGTCTCATTTTTTCCAATGTGAAGCATCTTGTTATCAGGCCTTCCTACTGATTTGCAAACACAACCGTTTGCAGGGTAATAAAGAAATGGGCAGCACACTTGGGTGATCTTCTGCTTTTTTCTTCTTTAAAAGCAATTTTCTTGGCAGTGAGTACAATAACAACAGAGTTAAGCTATGTCATTAATTTCCATAGATGGTAGATGGAGAGTGTTAAATTCTAGGCACCTGAGTGAATCATCAAACTCTTCTACCACATAATGACTCTAAATAATCGTATTCATCATAATTAGTACCGTTAATAATGTTAAAAATAAACACTTGTACCTCAGACCATTAGTAATAGTAATCTTGTCATCGTCCATGAAAATTGCTAGGCCTGGTTATTTTTCACAGTGGGGCGCAGATATATGAGGTATATAATTAAAATATTTATTACATATTTGATAGAGCTTTGACTATCATTATTGTATTACCAATGGCCTCATTATTATACTTTCAATATGTTACTTTGTATATATTGTGTTTAATAAAGTGTTAGAAAGTGGCTTTGGGTTTCCAGGATCAATATATGTTAGAAAGAAAAATGTACGTGAATCCAGAGGTACGGAAGAAATGGGATTCAAACTGTGGTTAAATGAATTTCTGTCATTCAACCCTGTGCTAAGAGGTGACACAAAGCTGACACAAAGCTAATCCTAGTCATAAATCCCCAAAATAGAATTTAAGTGATACTTAGGTGATGTTTAATGGTTATTTTTACCTGAGTAGATTAAATGAAAAGAGTACTAGTTAGCTGAATGGGAGAGATGAGCTTTAGAAAAGAACAATGTGTTCTAAAGTTTTTTGCTCTTTTAGCTACAAGGGGTTTTTTTGGTAACCTAAACAGGAGCTTTTCTATTAGGGGCAAGCCGTGCTTTTGCATGCTAAACTGAATTAGTATGAAAAGGAGCAGGTGTAGTTTGAGGATAGATAATAGTGACAAAGCACATCTTATTGAAAGTGATGGTGCATTTAAGTTTGCAAAACCTTTTGTCAAGAGGGTTTTGTGGGTTTTTTTTTTTGTTTGTTTCTGTCATGATTAATTACCCATTTACTCCTTGCCTGTCTGTAAGAGAGTTTTGCAGGTTGAAGTTTTTTTGCCATTATTTGAAAATAGGGTCATCATTTTCCTGTAGTAAGCTACTGTCTCCATCTGTTTCAGATCAGGACATACTCTAAGAGTAAATGCTCTAGAACTAAAACAGATCTCACTATGATGCCTGTATCCTTAATCCTGAAGGATTTTGAGGAGTTCTCTAGCATGCTGCCTCGATTGTGCTGTGTGCTCCTGTTGCCCTGCCTTGCAACATCCAGTGGATTTTGTGGTGTCTTTCAGGGACAGAAAATCATTGGAGATGATTTCACTGTGAGAATGGACCAGAACTTGTTTTTCTGCTTTTTAAAGGTGTTTTTGCAAAATTTGCAAAAAAAAGTGTTTCTTTTAACTGTTGCATTTAAACAGTATCAAAAGAAATGGTTTGCAGTGTTTTTAGCAATTTCTCCAAGCACCTTTAATATACTTCTATTCCAAAACACCTCCACACCTTCTGAAGCTTAAAAGATAATTAAGTAATGAAGTTACTAAACTTTAGTTTAAAAAAGTAAAAAAAAAAAAAAAAAAGTAGCCCCCAATCACCAAACCAGATTGTATCTGGAGGATAGGGGAAGATGTTTCCTAAAATATTAAATTGTTTTGGATGGACAAAAGAGAGTTCTCTACAATTCCTGTCAATGTTGAGAAGCTTATTCCACTGGTGTGGTAGGGAAAAGTGGCAGTGTCACTTTCCTGGGAGCAGCTGATGGCTGAACAGACCAGGCATTTTCATTTGCTTATTCATAAACTGGAATGAAGGAAAACCCAAAGATGCCAGAGTTGTTTCCCAGCCTGTGTGTGCATGGCTGCCACCCTAAAACTGATTTCAGGTCAGAATTCTGCTATTCTGGTGACTGAGCACAATTTGTGGGCACGTGACCCCTTTCTTGCTGTGCTGCAGAGCACTGAGGCACCCACACAGGGAAGTCCAGTGTCTGTTTTTCCATGAAGTGGGTTTCAGGCAGCCAGTTTTCACCTCCCACTCATTAAAGGTATAACATGGTGGAACTTTTTGCCATTCTTCTCCTGGAAAGTCAGATTTCCTACCCAGCATGAGGCTCCTCTAATATACAGCTTTACACACATGGAAAGGAATTTCTTTCAGAAGTAAGTGGCAATAATAAAACCTTATCATGTGCTCCACGCCAGATATTATGAGTATGGTTGTAAATAAAACCTTATCACCTGTTTTAAACCCGAGAACATAAGCAGTGATCACACTAGGATTTAATTTTTTGGTTTGACCCACTTTACTAGCTTTATTTAGTGAGACAGGCTAAAGCTACTTTCCCCCTCAACACATCTGATATTTCACAAGGTTTTGGGAAGAGGATGCTTTGAGTTATAAATTAATTTAGAGGATTCCTTTTAATAGTGTGGGATATCTCCTCTGGTAAACCATTAGCCAAGTCATTGTCAGTGTGGGGCAGTCAGATGAGGACAGTCAGCACAGAAGTCTGGCTGCCTGACTGTCCAAAGAGTAATGAAGTTTTTTCAACAGCTTGGGGAAATGAATAAAACTTGCCAAAATGCTATTTTGGATGCTTTCTGCGCTATGTATTACTCTTGCACTGAAAATGCCTCATGGATTTTTTCATAGTATCGAGACTCTTGGTAATTTTTACATTTACCCAGAGCTACTCAAGTATGACATCCAGTGGCAGGGTTTCAAAATTTAGGACACGGACAAATTTTGTCATCAAATGGAATTTTCCTTGTGGAAATGAGATGTTTGTTCTCAGTAAATTGAAGATAATCTCTTCCAGATTTCAGAGCTGTCATGAGTGAAGGCCTGGACTTTGGAGGAGGCTGATGAACCTAATAAAACCTCTATGAAAAATTCAACTCTTCATTAGATCCTCCTTGTCACTAAGGCTTATTAGAGCCGCTTATTTGGGATTAGCACAGAAGACAGAATGTGTTTAATATGTTGTTAAACTATATAGACTTAATATTCTCCCTATTTGTGGTACTGAGTCTTACCAGGGAAAAAACCGAGTTGTTCTGTATGTATGTGATTTTGTTTTGCTTAAGTAAGTTTGAGATCAGATTTTTGTTGTGATGTTTAAGGCACAGTTTGGGATTTTAAAATTTAATGTATAGATTATTAGATAATTCCCATCTTCCCAGAAAAGAAACAAAACTTCATTTTACTGCATCCCTTGATACTCTGAGGTGTAGCTGCTTAGTACAGGACTGGAATCACTTATGGATTCCTCACAAATGGTATTGTGGTAATGTGTAAGAATAGCAACAGCATATATTAAAACATCTTTATAATCAGAATAATAATGAAGAGCCTGTAGATATGAGAATCCCAAAGTTTTCCCAGTGCTTTAATAAGTACTGAGCTACCGTTACAATTCCTGAATTATTCAGGGCTATAATTTGAAGTCACAAGGCTTTAGTATGCTGTGGATGTAGCACTCAGGCTTCCAGGGTCATGGTAGATATTAAAAATTGTTATGGAGAGATCTAGATTGCTAATCACACAATGGCAGAAATGTTGTGGAGTGGCCTAGAATTACAAATAATTTAACAGGATCCAACTGGTGCTAAATCCCCTCTCTCCCATTCCTCAAAACACAGGATGTACAGCAGTGCTTCTGTGACAATAAAGGGATGCAAAATGTCCTCAAGTGTATGCCTGAAGAATCCCATGAGTAGTGGAATAAGAAGAGCAGAGCATATACAGAAAAAGACTCTCCTCATGGACTGGAATGACAGTAACTAACCACTACACTGAGGTTATAATTATAATTTCGTCACGAGAGTAGGGAAGTCAAGGTTTCACAAGGAAAAAAAATCTATTTACAGGAAAATATTATGCTTTTCATTTGATAGAAAAAGTAATTATTGCAAAGGGACCCATGGAAGATCTTGAAGACAGTCACCCTCCTTTTAATAAGTGCTTGTGGCAGCTAAGTGGGGATCAGGAGTATTATTTATCAGGTTTGCATTCAAGTAGTACTAAATATATGCAGGTAGGAATTAAATAGTATCTGAGTTTAATTAAAATTATAAAAAAAAAAGAGGGAGAAGAATGGTTGGTAGACTGCTCGACTGCATTTTAACCAGTAACCTCAGACCCTAATTAGAAATGCTTTTCATATCTCCTCCATGCAAGGGCTTAATCTGACGTGAGTCTGTGAGCGAGGGCTTGGGGGACCAGTGTTAATTCTGCATTCGATCTTGGTTTGTATGGAGGCAGGCAATGCTGATTGACCGAGTTGCAGCACAGATCCCATGACCTTGCTGGGATTTTCATGTGAGGTGTTAATTGAGAGGGTGGGTTAATCTTTGAGCATCATTGTCCCCAAGCTGAGGACAAAGTTTGCGCTCTCTGTTTCCTTACTCAACAGTATATTTGATCTCTACCTCCTCCCCTTTATGACAGTTTAGCAAGCCTGCAGAAAATTCACTCTTGATAAATTTATTGGTGGGGGATTATCTCTTGCAGGTTTTGTTTGATTTTTGTGTTCTAGTTGTGGAGAAAGAGTGGTTAACTGGGCTGAAAACCAAAAAAACCAAATATCCTTCTCCTGACTGTCCCCCTACAACCCACTCCAATGAGACTATCATAGCGGGTGGGGGGGAGTGACATCCTGAGATTAATTATACTAAAGAAAACTACAAGGCATGATTTCAAAGTTATTTTATCAGAGTGCTGGGAAAATATAAGCTCTTTTTATTCCTCCTGAGTAGAAAGCCTAAAATAATTACAGAAACAAAGAGATATTACAGGGGACAGAGCTTTTATAATAATATACAGGTTAGAGTTTTCATACTGGATTTGCGTAATGCAAGAAAAGACATCCCTGCCTTTCTGCTTTTTTATAAATAATGAATGGCTTTTTTTAATTCATGTTTTGTTTTACAGGCCTGTCATTTTCAATGCAAGGGGGAAATTTTTACTCTGGGCAGGAACTAATGTGTACTGGTTGACCTTAAATATGACTCCCAGGGAGCAGGATGGAAGTTAAAAGTGGCAGAAGCAATAGAGCTGTGAAACAACAGTGATAAAAAAAGCATGAATGATATCTGTCCTTGACATGCAAAGAATTTATCTTGTTTTACTGTAAAGTACAGGCAACTTGTGCAAAGCCCAGCAGGGAGCTCTGTGCCCTCTGCAGGCCCCAGAGTCTTTGATGTGGATGGGAAGGAGACTGTCCTGGTGTGGATGGGGGAAGGTAGGGTGGTGTTGGTCCACTGAGGAGAAGGAATGGTGTTTGGGCTTGCTTGTGGAATTGTCTGTGGAATACATCCAATAAAAAATGGCAGCCATGCATTTTACATGCCTGACTTGGTGGTTGTGTGACCTTTATGAGAATATTTTCACCTGAGTGATGCTGTTGCCTCTTCCAGAATAATTCCAGAGGTCTGTGGCAGGGTGAGATGTTCCTGTGCAGAGCCACAAGAACAAGTGTAATGCATTGATGCCACTGCAGACCTGGCCTCACAACTTCCAAGTTTTCCTAAGCAGTTCTGAGGCAAAAATCACAATCCTTAGGTAATTGCCCTTTGAAGGGACATTGGGAGATTATTTTTTTTTTACCTTCTCAAGAAATGGCGCATTACTGGAGAGTAACTTAAATCAGCAAGAATTTAATAGCTTCCTTGGCTGGGTGAAAAGCTACAGGTCAGCCCTTGGATTTATATTCCTCTGTAGGTTCCAGTTGTAGAGAGTTCCTTGTAGCAGTAGTCAGCAGTCTTCTAGGGCTGTTACACCAGATTGTATTTTTCTTTTTTAAAGTTTAAGAATATTGATAGAAACTCAGTGGGAGCTAGGAAATGCTGGCATTCGCTCCGGCGTCTATATCTTGCTTTGAGGAGAGGCACCGGAGCCCAGCTCCTGAGTTTGGGATTCACTGGGAGCCAGAAGTTCATGCTCCAGTCTTCCATCAAGATGCTCTGATCCCACCCTTGCCCCTGCCATGCTAATGCTATTAAAATCCACCCACGTGCTATCTGTAATTACTGACCACTATCTTAAGCCACCCTGCAGCCTTTGAGGGGGAAAAAAAAAAATTAATTTTGGAGCTGTGAAAGAGACAGAAATTTTGTTTCGCAAAAGGATTTGGAGAGTTCGAAATCTGGCTTCTGTTCATCCTGGAATGAAATGTGACATTTTCAAATTCTTGGCAGAAGAAAAGTCTCAAAAAAAGCTGCCTTTCAGATTGATCAAAATGGTTCGTTCTGGGTTGGACTTGCTTGATTTCATAATTTACCAGAAAAAGCCTGAAATAAAAGTCACTTCAAAATGAAAAATCAAGAAGGTCAAAACAAAATCCCCCCCCCCCAAAAAACTCAAGGCAAATTGGCAGGGTTCATAAACCCACTTCAATTTTATTAGCGCACCTTCTCCAATTCAAATGGAGACTATTGATGTTTTGGGGGTTTTTGGGATTTTGGTTTTGTTCCTTGTTTTTCTGCAAACACCCTAAGATTATCCCTTAGTTGCTTATGGAGGAGGCACTGAAATGAAGGTGGCATCTTGGGAACTGTATTGATACCCAGGTTTTGATGAATTTCAGTAAAATGTATATTTATGGCCTGATTGTTTGTCTTGAGAAGTGAGAATTATTTCTGGTGTTCATAGCAAAAGCAACTTAGGAGCTACAGAAATGCAATCTGCTCTTTGTGTTAATCATAGACAGTTATTGAAAGAATACCCTTAATTATTGGGGTGATGTTAATATTTTAAAAGTTTCGTAATAGCAATGGTTATTTTTAACACTATGATTAACTACTGTCTGCATGTAGCTGCACTATTTTAAATAATTTTGTCTTAGTATAAAGATATATTTAGTATAAGGTATATTTGTCTTGTCTAAGTGTAGACGAGACTTTCCTCACTAGGTTTGATGAAACTATGAGATCATTAATGACTTCAGATGTTTCCCTAGGTAAGACTCAAGGCTTGTGCCATCTTTCATTAGGAAAACTGTGAACCCTTCTTGCCCTTGCTGGTGGCTACTCACAGACCCTGTTTATGCTTTGGGGTAATTAGGTGAATTTTTGAAGTTGATAAAAGGAGGAATGAAGATGATGAGGAACGGGTTGTAAGATATTTTCCCTTTCCAAGTGACAAAGTCATTAAAGGAAGAAACCAACTGCCAGTGTGGCATTCCCCAAAGGAAGAGCTTCTTGCTGCTCCAGGGTGTGTGTAGGTCCCTGTGATCTGCTGTATAATTTTGTGTGGAAGAACAATTCTCTGTTGCAGTTGGTGAAATGAAGTGATGCAGTGACCTGCAGCTTGAGGGGCTTTCTCTGTGTGTTGTGTTTCTGTAAGATCATTTTGGTTTTGCCCTTTCTGTAGTCAAAGAGAAGGATGTCCATCAACATCATCTTTATGGACTGGCCATAGCTCTATTAATAGACAACTATAACTCTATTATTAGGCAGATATTTAATGCTACCCCATGTAATTTTGGACAAAGTACAGCATGACTCATGCAGCAGATGAATTCCCAGTTTCATCCTTGAGGCTTTAGGCATAACGGTCTTACGGTGGTTGTTTGTTGTTTTCTGCCACTGCCTTTAATCTGTTTTTAAAAAATTCCACTGATTCTGTATTTATAGCAACTGCTTCACCTCATTGCTCTGGATGATCTTACCAGTTAAAATATGTCTGGCCCGACATAAGGAAGCGGTCTTCTGGTACATTCCATCTGTGTGATGTACTTTGTCTGTAAGTAATAACAAAAGGCTTCATTAGAGAGCTAATCAGCTCCCTCACCTTTGAGACCTAAAGTAATCATGTATTTCAGATGCCCATCTATAAGGATGAGCCTGGTAATGGTGGATAGCAGGAACTGTCTTCAGGCAAAGGAGGCAGGTGCTGTGGTTGGCTTCCTTCTTGCCGGGCTTTGCCTCTTAATCCTCAGCCCTCTTTCAATAAAGTTTTACTTTGGCTTCTTGCAGAAAAAGGGTTTCGGAAGCTGGGTAAACAGAGCCTGAGCCTGCACGAAGGGGATTAAGGAGGAGAGGCAAGAGTGGAAGGGAAAATGAGGATATGACAGAGGCCATAGTGAGTTCAAACAAAATTTGGCCTGCAGAAGGCAGAAGAAATCCCACTGGTGACAGGTGCCATCTTGTGGGTCATTCTGCCACTCTGCCTCCTGCCACTTTTTGTAACGAGAAGAGATAAAGGAGGACTGGGTTCTTAGAGGCTTCGAATTGGAAAAGTAATTCAAAGGGATGTGAGCATGGTTGGCTTCGGGGTTTTCATGATACCGTAAACATCAATACTTTGCTTGTCAGCACTCTATGCTATTTAAGAATGTTAAAGTCCTCTATGAATAGAGACTATGCGTGTCTAGAAACATGTAATCGTAAATAGTACGAATGATAATCAAATTATTTTTACTTTATAGTAATGCAAATAAAATATTCATGCATCATGTAGGCCTAGGAAAGGTTACAGCCTGCAAACTGTGCTAATTAAAATATAATAGCACTGAGGAGTGTATGTAAGAGTTACTAATGTCCATGTTTTCCCTCTTCCCTTTAAGATCTTATCTTTAATGAATACATAAAAATGCAATGGTTAGCTGGTACTTTAGTTCTGTGGGATTTTTTTCAGGAAATTTATTTTGAAGGAGCGTGCAAAAATAATCGCAGCATCTACTAAGCTGAAATCAAATATACTATGATAAAAGTATATATGATTTTTTTAAAAAGGAAAAGCTAGTATTTCAGGCATGATCCTGAATTCCATCAAAAAACTACGATATGATTCATTCTTAGATTTCCCAGTTTAAAAGGAAAAAAATAGAACAGTATTTATGTCAAACATGATGGCATATCTCAGTATTATTTTTAAACCAAATTTGAGGGTCAAATTTTTTAAGGAAGAGAAGATGTTTGCATTATAAATTTCTAGTTTTAAGTACAGTCAGACAAACAACCCCAACATGGAATTAGCCTTAATTTCCTTTTCCCATGTTTATACTCCTGTCTAAAATAACGTTGCTGTTTCGTGGACGCTTATGAAACAAAATTGCATTGGGGTGAATGAGTAGCAAGGAAAGGAAGCTTTTAAGCTGATATGTACTAAAATTCTCAATATGCCTTACTGCAAGCATTACTGCAGCATTTGTGCTAGAAGTCAAGTAAGGAATATAGCATTGTTTGGGTAGGGAACAGCAGCAGTGCCATCCGAGAGCGCCCATCACAGCTCTAGGTGAGCTCTGTTAAGAATTCACGGGGAGAAAGCAAATCCATGAAAATGTCAAGTAAATTTGACTGATTAAATGCTTTTGAAAGGAGTTCTTATTCCTTGGCGAGCATTCCGTTGTTATGAGGAATATGAAGATCATCGAGCGCATTATTGTGTCCCCACGATTCGCTTATCCCCGGTTGTGAATCAGTGCATGAGACTTGACTGTCAATGGCTGGAGTCAATGGCTGTATTGTGCATGGGCAGAATTCCCGGCGATGGAAACCCAGCTCAGCCTTCATATTCTTTAATCACCTAAACTTGGGAAGTTGTATAAATGTGGCCGTGCTTGAAGCACTGTGAAACTCTTTTTTGCACATAAAAAAATTAAAAAAAAATACATATATATGTGTTCAGATGCTTGAGGGCAGTGAAAAACTTTGGGCTGTGCCTTTCGGTTAGTTGTTCGTGAAATTTAAAAATTATTTGTAATAAAACTTCTTGGCGGTTAATTATGACATTTTAATGGGGCGAGCTTGAATTCTTTCACGGGGTTATGAAAACAAATTAATGTTAAATATGACATTTTCCTTTGGATTTATGACATATGCCCTGGCCCCTCCCTCACCCCACACAACGTGTACAAAAGGAGGTATTAACAGAAAAACAGAGATGTTGTGTGTTCTGTTATGAGCAAGCTTTGTGATCTCATCCCAAGGTTTTATCCAAGCTTGAACCATCTGGCTTTGAGCTGGGGAAAAGCATGTCAGGCTCTCCCCCAGAATTTCAGTGTCAGGGAGAAGGGGCAGAGTGCCTGTGCTTAATGCCAGGCCCCCTTTCCTTCCCTCCACAACCCTGCGAGAAAGACAGGAGTCAGGCATTGAAAAGCATACCAGGCATTTTTAAACACAACCCTGACATTTCCTCAGCATTTCCATAGCTAAGGCTTTCCTTTTCCCCATCCCCCTACCCCTCTTTCAATCAAATAAGGCACCCGCTCTCTCATGCCTAGTGCAAAGAAGGGAAGGGAGGAGGGGGGGGAAAAGTTGGCAATTTAATTCAAACAAAAGAAGCTTGAAATCTATAAGCACAGCAACTCCGAGGCTTCTGGCAAATAGAATTCTAATTAGTATGCTGCTATTTTTCTTTTAGACAGATGAGGGATGCCCCCTATTGACTCTAGCAGGCAGGCTGGTTAAAAAAAAAAAGGGAAAAAAAAAGGGGAAAAAAAAGAGGGGGGCAGGTGGGGGCTAGCCAGCAAACACTGCAGATTGCAAATTATATCGCAAACCCTGCCAAGTCCCAGCTCTTGGCATCAGATTTTTAATGACACCCTGGAAAAGGGAAAAAGAAGCCCTCAGCTAAGGGATAAAAATGAGGGGTTTTACACTGTGATAAGTCTTTGCTTAAAACCCAAATGGCCAAGCACACATTAGGGTTTTAAAATATTCATAGATAGAAGTGAAAATGAGGATATGAGGATGTACATTTGTTGCTTGGTCAATTGACAACTCATTCTGCATATTAATAAAAGGGATGATCTAATTTTAAAGGGACAGTCTGTCTTTTTCAACCATGACTTCTTGAGTATTATGAAGCTGAGGGCAAAACATCACAGAGGAGGCCAGTGATGACACAGAATGTTGTTTTCTTTTGATGTAGACCTGGTACTAACTACTACTTTGCTGAGGAATTCTGAGGTCTCTAAAAATACGATACCCTTCTTGTATAGTCTCTCTGATGTATGGCTGCTGAACACTTTGATTTTTTTTCTCTCTCTCTTTTCCTTCTTTTTTTTTTTTTCTCCAGTGCATGAGGCCTTTCACAGTTGTAGGATTTTATCCACAAACAGTCAGACCATCACAGAGATGGAAGCCATTTCTTTTAATAATTAGGCCACCTTCTGTTCCACAGAACTGCTTTTGGCATGCCTACCTCGAAATAATGGTTTTTTTAATATCACAGTATATCTCCTCCCATCCAATACTATACAGTAAGCATTCACAGCAGTGTGAGCTCATATTAATATTACATACACTACCTTAGTTCAACTAAGAGAAATCTCTTGGTTAAAGCTTTAAAAAATAAATCTGGGCCTGTGCATCTCAAGTACTTCTGTTCAAGATTTGCTTGAGGGTTATTTTTTTTTTTAAAAAGGCACTTTGATTTCGTTACACCTGCAAATCCTAGTCACAATTAATACCATGAATGTGTCTGCCTATCCTGAGTCATGGTTAGGCAGTTAAATACCAAAGAAACTCTGTCTGCCTATAATTTAAAATGCAAAACTGAACTAAAAATTATTTGCATTTACAAAACTGTAGGCACTACAAAGGGAGGCTGTGTTAATACCAGTCTCAAAAGTCACAGCTAATATTAATTATCTTTAAATACACAGCCGTATACAAATGAAGCATTAACTCAGATCATGTAGCTCGCAGTATTTCTAACACAGGGCTTCAGACATTCCGTAGATTTTTATGGCATCCTTTAGGCTGTGGATGTACAAAAATGAGATTTTACATAATCATTTGCTTTACCTGTCAGTCCCCTCCTAGTGCAGTTGCTTTTCTCAACTGAATTTGACAGAAGGGCAGAAATGTCGGCGATAATTGAGTTCTCATAAGTTTGGTTAAAATCGGTGGAGGAGAGAAAGCCAAAGGAGTGCCCCCACCGTGGGGAAGGGTGGGCAGGACTCAACCCTTCCATGCTGGCTTTGGGAACAGCTGGCGGGCTGCAGCATCTCCTCGTTCTTCCTGAACGGAGGGTATGGTCAGGAGATAGAGGAGCAAGGGCTAAAGGATGGAAATCTGTGGAAAACCATGCCAGGAGAAGAATTTAGATGTGTGTTTTTTAGGAAGAGCAGCTACCTTACCTTTTCTGACATCTAGCCTTTTTCCAGAGCAGTAATTGTGGTGGCATTGTAAGGAAAAATTGCTGCTGTTATTTAGGAGAGTCTGCTAATCACTGTTTAAATAAAAAAGAGGAGTATTATCCCTGTAACAAGATTATAGTGTTACTAAATGTGTTCTTGAAGTTTATATGTAAAGACACTAAGGTGGGAAGTTTCCGAAGTGGGATGCTTTGTTATGTGAATCCCGTTAAAATTAGCAAGCTCATGTGGTTTGAGAAGTGACTTGCACTGTAGTGTGAGTGACACAAAGAAACCTGTGTTAGGTTACCAGTACCTGTGCTCTCCTCTTTTTAAAGAAAAGGAACTGAAATGCAAGAAGTTGAATGGAAAGACTGCAATAGGATGGACCAGAATGGAATTTCTCAGCACACTGATGAATTAGTCTTGGGGCAGAAGTGTCCAGGCAGTAACACTGTTTGCATTTATTCCTGAAAGGAAGAAAAACAGTCCATAAAGCTCCCATTGATTTGTCAGAAACTTCCCAGGGTGACCTCTTGGCAGGAGCTCACAGTGGTACCTCTCTGGTACCATGGCTGTGAGTCAATGGAAACCATTATTGATGTTAGGAGAGCGTATGGTCTGATCTATATAGAGTAACATATAACCTAAAAAAAAAATAAAATATAGAGCTAAGGTAAAAATATGGTGCAGTCTAGCTGATTTAATTGGAATGCCATTGAATTCTAGGGATATGGGATCAAGTCCTTCTTATAATTCCTGTAGTTACCTGATAGTTGGTTTGTGTGGCAGTTTGAGAGATCATGAAAAATATCACCAGTGTTGTTGATATACACAGAAACAAAACTAAAAAAAACCCCAAACCCAACTCCAGACTTGAGCTTTTGGGTTGATTGTACCTACTGCTACTGAGTGTGAAGCAAATTTGGCGTACTGATAGAAGCAAGGTGGGAGGAAGAAATATTTTCTTTCTTTTGGCAGTTGCTCCAATATTAACTGCACATATCTATGTGGAATCTTATGATCAGAACAGTAAGCTCAAGTGTAAACTTGGACTAGATGTCAAACAATAGGCCTCCAATTAGTAGGTAAATTAGATTACCAAAAATTATCTATACCAAAGGAAGAGTTGAAATGGCTGTGTAACCTACTCTGTCTTTAATGATCCAGCCCAATGGGAAAAATAGAAGGTAGTTTGAAGGTATCCTTAGGAGTTCCAGGTAGGAGTATCAAAAATTGCTCTCAGGTGGTTCAGAACTGCTATAGGAAGAGTCAATGCCCTATCAATTAGTAAAAATTGCAATTACTACTTTGAGGAAAGGTTTCTGATGGAAAATAATTTTCCCCTCCTTTTCTTGTGGACAAGTTACATTCCGTTTGCAGGTGTAGGAAGCTGACAAGTAATTTTAGCACCCAGTGGCTTAAAGGAGTTCAAATGACCACTAAAGTCATATTAACTTGTCAAATTGACCAGTATTTTCTGCCACTGAAACAGTAGAATGGATGGCTGGAGACAATAAAATTGTTTCAATTATACTGCATTAAGCATCTTCACGAAGAAGTGAAAATGCAGAAAGCAAATAGGAAAGGATCTAAGAGACGATCTCAACAATGACAAGAATTTCACTGGGACTCTTGAGTGAATACCCCATTAAAGGGGTAGATCGGAGGAAATATCTACTGAAGGTGCATGCAGCTAATTTGTGCTTAGAGTTGTAGAATCATAGAATTGTTTAGGCTGGAAAAGGCTCGAAGATCATTAAGTGCAATTGTTAACCAGGACTGCCAAGCCCACCAATAACCATGGCCTGAAGTGCCATGCCTACACATCTGTGAAATACCTCTAGGGATTCTGACTGTCCCCCTGCCCAGAGCAGCCTGTGCCAGTGCTTGACAACTCTTTTGGTGAAGGTATTTTTTTCTAATATCTAATCTAAAACCTCTCCCAGCACAACTTGTGGTTATTTCCTCTCATCCTGTGACTTGTTATGTGGGAGCAGAGCTTGACCCCCACGCTCCTTTCAGAGAGTTGTAGAGAGTGAGAAGGTTCCCTCTGAGCCTCCTTTTTGCCAGGTTGAGCCTCCCCAGCTCCCTCAGCTGCTCCTCAAAAATATAGAGGCACGAGCTTCCTCTTAAATATTAACGTTGGTCTAGGAAAGAAAAAAGGTCAGTATTCTGAAAAATGTTGTTGGCCTTTAATATGTGACGAAACAAATGCTTATGCTGTCCAAGAATTTCCAGGCTCAGCATTTCCTCGCGTTTCCTACTTGGGAGAGGTGTTTTGCTCCCGATATATACAAATAAAAACTTCACTGGCCAGGAAATTTGAGAGTCAGTTGTAACTCTCATCTGCACCTAAGAAAAACCCTTATGCTCTCTAAGTGCTTTAGCAAATGAGGTTTTTTGATTTTGTTCGGTAAAAGTTGTTGGAGCCATAGCCATGATTTCCTCTGTTCACATGATGATGTGGAATGAGGAAGATCAACCTCTTGGTTAGTTGAGTAGAGCTTCATTAAATTCAGTCTGAAAAATACCTAAAATACTAAAAATTGTCCAGCTGTAAAGGTGTTGGAGGACGTGATACAGTGCAGTCAACAGCACAGCTGATTTTAAATAAATAAACCAGCTGTGGTGCTTTCTTTAAATTAGAGCTATTGCTGAGGGGGTGGGGTGGTTTCAGAAAGAGGGGGATAGAGATTACAGGATAGAGATTAGAAGAGGGGGCTGAAATAGTTTCAGGGATTTTTTTTAATGAAACTCATGCTACAGATTTAATGAATAGGCATGCAACCTTCCTTCACTTCCATATGCCTATACAAATAGTTCCATGGATTTCACAGAAAATTTTCTTCAAGACAGTGAATTTAATCTAAAACATGAGTAGAAAATACTTGGGATCACATTCTGCCATTCTCCTGACAGTGAGCATTTTTATAGTTTGCACCTTTTGGGCATAATCTGAGCAGGAACAGGGCAGGAGGGGCAGAATTGCTAATGGTAGAGTTTGATGAAGCAAAGGCTGAAAGGGATGAAGTCACCTTTTTTTTTACACTGTGATGGGTGACACTATAAAAAAACACTCACAGGAACTCTGCCTCTTGTTAACTGGAATACCCAATGCCAAGCTCCAAAGAAAAGTAATATGGAAATCAACTCCTGTACCCAGAAAAACACTGCTTGAATAAAACCCCCAAATTGGTTTTAACTCTTGGATATTTGTCAGCCCAAAGCTGGAAGTGTTTCCTTTGTGCTCAGTGTATGTGACTTTTCTTTACTCACTGGAATGCATTAGAAGAACATCCTGGAAAAAGTTCCAATTGGCAAAAGTGGAAGTGAAATATATATTTTTCAGAGGATAAAAATGTTACAAGCATCTACAAACAAGTGGTAGAGAGTTTGATATAGTAAGAAAATGACCAGCCATGACCTCGCTCCGATTCAGTTCGACTTCTCACTTACTTAAAACCACATTTCTTTTTATATGTCAGGTTATATATTTTAGTCAGTGAAATGTTTGGTTTATTTAAAAAATATAAAAGTATAGCCAGTCTCTCCATCCAGTTTTTCTTAGAGTGCCCACTCCTTAGTGTGCTCCTCTGCAATGCATGAATCCAGCAGTAAATTATGTATGATTCAAACACACACACAGAGATTTATATTTATGCGTACAATGTCAGTATAATTTTACAGTCAAGACACAGTACATATACTCTGCTGTAAGTACTAGCTTGATATAGTAAACTCAAAAGAGCACGTTGGGGGTTAGCAGTTAGAGCTGAAAGTGAAAATCAAGAAACAGCAGTAGGAGTGCTTTTGTCTTCAGCATGCTCTTCAAGATGTGAGATGCTCCAGTGGGTGGGAGACCTATGCACCACCCCCCCAATTCTGGGGATAACCCCAGCAGATATGCTTTACAATTACCTTTTCTTAAAATGCCAATTAACCCTTTCAGGGTTTTGTGGCATACTGTGAGCAAGCAGGAGAGGGGCACTCATTTATCCCTTATATTGAACATCAAAACCAATTATGAGGGGATTGGGGTGGGAGGAACGGGTCTTATGCTACTGGAGATGTATCTGGAGTGCTTCCTGGGTTTATCCTTGTTGGTTTTAACACTTAGGAGTGTCTGCAGTTGCAGTTAAAACATGCTAAAAATTAAAAAAAAAGAAAAGAAAAGAAAAATAAGTTAAAACCTACAGATAAAGACATTATTTCATTAAATGAAATAGAAAAAAAAAGGCTTTAATTCACTTTGGCAATATTGTTCGTACTTGTTAAATCTTACCAGCTCACAAAGCAATGGCAGTTTTAATTTTATCAAATGTTCTAGTGTTTATGCTCACAAAAAGTAGCCACCGGTGTAAATTAAGCCTTAACTCTATCAAAGTAATTAATACCAGGCCACAGGGAGACTGAAATTTTGTAATAAAAATAACCCAAAATATTAAGGTTCTTAGGGGAAATAGGATAGTACTAGGATGAACTAGAATGAAGTATTGCTAGAATAAACCTAGAATGGCATTAATTAACCTGAAGATTAACTTAGCCCATTTAAATATGTTTTGCTGCTTGGACTCTGATCCTTCAAGTCTCACATGGAGATTGACTTTTCCATGGGGTCTCATTAGGATAAGTGTTACTGAATGTGAGTAAAGGTGAAGGAAACCATTGTGTTGTGAGTAGCTGATGACATTTAGGCAGTGCTCAAAGTGGGTTTGGTGTTTTTTTGGATGCATTTTGTTTGTAAGTTGTTGGACAACCCTGTGAGTTTGTTATTTCGTCATTAACGTGACAGAGGTGAGAAGGAACGGGTGCTAAACTTAAGAAGTGAGGTTTTGATACACAGGTAGGTAGTATTTTAAAATTTCTGGTAGCTTCCATTAAACTGTATCCATAACCTTTCCACATCCCATACCTTCTGGAGTCAGAGGAAAGAGCAAGACCCTGATGTTTCTGATCACAAAAACTCCTGTCTCCTGATTCAGGGTAAAGCACTCCACAGAAGTTCTGTGATTGCTAATAACTGAGGTCAGGCTGCCTGTTTGAGTCAGGAAGAGATGATGCATATGGAACTGGCTGGTTGCAAGCTTTTAAGGAAAAGCTGGACTGTGACAACTTCTGTTGAGCTGGAACAGAAAGAATATGGGAAGATGTAGACTGTGGGTGTCTGCATTGGCAGCCTCACCTCCTGGAAATGATTCCCAGGCTCCCATTAAGACAGGATGAGTATCACCCTTACCAGAGGATGCAGCTGTGCTCTGTTCTGATTTCTCCACACGTTCAGCTTGGAGCAGAGGGAATTTGGCTGAAGTAGACGAAACTACACAAGGTATGAATTGGACCTGGACCAGCGAAAAGAAGGTGGCAATTAGGTGGATTTTTGAGTAAAATAACTTAATTCAGCTCAGTTTCATCCAGAATATTTGCTTGTCTTTTAGAAATGCAGTTTTCACTTGTCTTTGGTATTGGATCAGGATCTCAAATGAGTTCAGGATATATTTTCCATCTTGTCTTAGAAGATTCAAGGCTGAGCACTACCAAACAGCATGAAAGCAATGCTGTCTTATACTGAGCATTGTAGCCAATGTAAGTCTTCAAAGGTAGATTCTTCAATTATTTGTTGTACAAATACAAACTGTTGCTGATGCTTTGAAAGGAGAATTTTCATTATTCATATCATTCATTATTAAGTTTTTGCAATCAGCAATCATCAGGTACTAGACAACAAATGAGAGCTAACATTTGCTTTGTGAGACATTAACATACTGAAAAGATAAAATACACAAAATACATCAAAATAGCCACAATGACACCAAAGGCTGTCTTTGGGACACCTGCACTTTAAGAAGGGCAGCACCTACTGAACGGGAAATTTGCAAGCATTTAAGCATAAAAGATCCTATATGTGTCCTTTATATACACATAGGTATATATATTTATATCTGGTTGAGTACATAAACATACATATGCCAATTTCAAACTGCATGTGAGATTTACTGCACACATTAGACACACATCTTTAAAATAAAATGTATGTAGCCAAGGCAAAAGCTAAGTACCTTTGCTCTATCCAAGTCTCTGCCCTTTACCTGCTGAGCAGGTGGGTGAGAGAAAAGGATTTAATACAGAACAGAGAAAGTGCTATTAATGTCCTTAAGGAAGGAAGGAAGCAGTGTCTATCACTGTTTTAGCTGCTTTCTGGATGTCCAGATGTAACACAGCAGCAGAACTCTGGGTGATCCTACACGCTGCCTATGGTGCAACAGTGAGGTAGAGCAGGGTAAAGGAAGAATAGTTTTAGCAGCCCCTGACAGTGTAGGTAGAGAAATAGGGGTCTATTATAATGATTTCCCACGGAGGTGAGTGCCAATCAAGAGGGGAAAAAGAACCTCTGAAGGTCATCACCAAGGAAAATTACATGCTATACTTTTTCTGGCATCCAAGTTCGATCACAATGCTCAAGAAAATAGCAGGAGGATGTGTGTACTGGGCACAAACACCTATGTGCATTGGTTTGCTGTGTACTACATAATAATACCTGGGGTTTTCAGCACCTGGGGTTATAATGGGTTCTCTTTGGACAGGCAGAGCAGAGGAAGATGAGATGTTTGGGTCATGTCTTGCAGAGAGAGGGTGAGAGCCTGAAGATGGTGATTCTGCAAGATTGAATAACACAACCATAACTACAGGGTGGGAGGGCTGCTGTGGCAGTCGAAACATCCCTGAGGGGTGCTTGCAGGTTAACCAGACAATGAAGAGACTTAGGGAACACTTGCCATTATGCTATTAGCAGAGTTACATTGTGTAATTGATACCTTTATATCACTGCTTAGTTTGTGCTTCAAAATTTTTAGCCAGGTTTCCATCTGCCTTTTTATTTTCTAGTTCCATAAAATATTATTTAATGATTCTATATTTGTATTTTTCACACAATACCTTTGTGCATGATACTCTTTTTATTTTTAACTTCTAAGTTGTGTGACTTTTTAATCTGTTTGTCTTAGTTGTTCTTGAAATCATTGTGCACCTTACAGAGAATTCCGTTTTAAAAAACCCAGTGGGACTATCCTTAACTCCAAAAAAAATAAAGATCAGCAGGCTCTAGCACTAACTGTGTCATAAATTGTCTCTCTTCATGCTGTATCTTCCTCCCTTAATGATTCTGATAACCAGTTAGCAAAATACAGTTATCTCCTTGTTAAAGTAAACAGACTTCAACGGGCTACTGAATTCATCCATAAAACGTGTGTTAATAAAGGCACTTTGAAGAGAATACATCAGCATATTATATAAATTATTTTCACACTTCTCTGCATCAACTCCCCTCCATCCTGATACAAGCCATAGGCAGCAACTAATCTGGAAAGCAAAGTTGAGGAGAACAGAAGAGAAAGGAAAGGTACAGTTTTCCTTCTTGTCTGGAAAAAGCTTTGTATAGTGTTAATGAAAGACAGTTTCTTCTGGGGAAGAAATGCTAATGTGAAATTTTCTCTTTCTCTCAGCACAGTCATACATTAGAGATATTTGTAGCAGTGGAGATGCAGACTGCAATAGGTGGATGGATATTTACCCAAGAAAATTTGAGCCATGCCCTTTCATTTTCAGAGAGCTGCTACCTAATCTCAGTGTAGCATCAAGACAAAGGACGCATCATTCCGTTTGCGCCTGCCCCGCAAAAAAAAAAAGAGCGGGGGGATGACTTGTGGGGGGAGGAAAAAAATCCCTACAATGCTCTCTGAATGCTATTAGGATAATGGTGTGGGGGAAAAAAAAAAAAAAAAAAAAAAAGATAAAATACAAATTTCACTCCGATCTGGGTTGGATTACTTCCCCATGGCCCTGCCTTTATTGGGTGATTTGGAGTTTCATTAGAATTCAGAATTCCTGCAGAAAGAAAAACCACAGTGGCACGGACTTCTCTTTCAAGGGGATTGCAGGCTGACCCATCAAAATGAAAAGGCTCAATGTTTTGCTGACAGGTCCCTGAGCAGGCCTGAGTGACAGCTTCATTTCAGCACTTCTCAGATGAGATTTGAATTGGGGGTGGAGGAGGTAGCAGGAGAGAGACTTTGTTCCCTAAAAAGTGTCAGTGTCAAACTCTGCAGTTCAAGTTCTAGTGTCTGAGGTACAAAACCGAGTCAGAAATCATCTTCGACTTGCCTGCTTCCCAATTTATTATTAATGTCTCTCTAATATTAGCACGCATGAAGCTTCATTTAAATCTGAGAGTTCATGTCGAGTGTGCGTTTCCTTTTATTGGAAATAAAAAAAGGTAGAAGGAGATGGATTAAAGTACAGTGAACTGTTGTATGATGTCTGCATCAAAGATTACTTAGTGGCATTTTTCTGTTGTGATAATCAAGACATCAGTGGGAGCTTGATCCCCACCTCTTGTCTGTGGGAATACTAAATTTTTTTCCTATAAATTTACCTGGGTCTTTTTGCCTGCAAAATAAAATTGGATATTTGATAAATAAATTTCGATATAAATTTGAGGGCATTCTCAGTTTAAAGTTCACTAGCAGCTTTGTGTCTACTTCACAAAATCCTAAATGAGCAACTTTTTATTGTTTATCTCAATAGAAAAAAAAATGGTGAAAGCTTGGCAGACCAATTGCTGCCATCCAGGCAAGGGGAACCAGAGAAGCATCTCAGCCTCCTTGTATAAGGGAAGTAAAATTCATTCACTTCCTACTTGTGCCCATCCTAAAGGTTGATTTGGTATCTGCAGGTCCATTAGCAAATTTTTTTCCTAAAAGTTGATTTAAATTTCCAGGCATCAGTCACTGATATTCACAGCTTTTATCTTCCTTCTCCTCCTGTCTTGTGTATATTGATGCATACCTTGGTGTGAGTACAAAATCCAGCTGGTGGAATTTGCTCTTAGGAGACATAAAAAAAAAGTTAATCTAATTTTTCAGATAATATTGGAAAATTAGTTTCCAAAAATGCAGATCCTCGAAGTAACATTCTTCCTTATACCTTGTTCCTATACCTTAGAAGTCATCTCATCAATGACTGTATCAAAATGAGATGATATTCCATAGCACAAGGCTGTTCTTCAGAATCAAACAGAATTTTATGTATTACATTCACTTTGGAACAAATTCCTCTCTAATGATGGAAAGCTGTAGTAACTTTAGTAAAAGTACAGGCTTTACCATCTAGGTAGAAAAAGTTTTGGGCTAAGAGAGAAGCGTATTAAACTGCAATTCTTCTGTGAATGTGATGAGCAGGGCTGCATTAGTGTTGTTGGATTGTGTTTCTATTGAATGCAACAGCCAATAACGGAATGAAATCCATGTAAATGATCAGAGAGTATCTTAGGACCATCCCAAGAAAGCTTCATCTTGTAGACTTTTGCTAATTGTTCATTGTTTACTTTTCTTGAAAGAAGTGTCTGCATTCCAAAACAGAGAGCACAGACATTAGAACTGCAAAGCCTCCCAAAAGAAAATTTAAATCTCGACCTGCTTCTACATTTTAAGAAATCTTACTATCTTTACGTTTTTACATTTTATTGAGCATGAAGGAAAAAACTTCCTATGCTTAAAACTATCCTCCTTGTGTAAAAGGCAAGTGTCTATTACGGAAAAGGAGAAAATACTTCCTTCTGATCCTAGGGAAGCCCTGCATTATATACCTTATATACTTTGATACTTATTTTTATAATCAAGTGTTTCTCTCTTGTGAAACTTGGGGGCCAATTTCAGTTCTAGAAAGGTCTAGCAGCCTCAACACTTACTTATCCCAGGGAAGAATTTGGTTTCAGACATTTAAAAGGATCAACTCAGCAATATCCTAGTACTGAGATTAAATATGCAATGGAAAAAAAAAAACCATTAAAAACATAGAAGTACAAATTTCTCTTTTTGAAATCAGCATGTGAGTTCAACTGATTTTGTAATAGCAGTAGGAGATGGGAATGAGAAAGGACACACTTAGAAAAATTGCTTAAAATATAAAATTATATATTACACTTTGTGAGAATCTGCCCTGATACTCCAAGATGTTTTTCAAGCACTGGGGGTCAAAACAGGATACTAACAACAGTAAGGCAAATGCTTAGAGAAACATAGAGTTAGAGGAGGAATATACAATCTGAAATTTAAGACAAACAGATCAAATCCAGTCAGGGTAAGGCATGTACTGCTTAGTGGAGAAATGTGTTGCTTGGATCTTGTGAAGCCAGAATGGACAAAATATTAGTAAATTGCACTAGGAAAAAAATCCTCTGCTGATTGAATTGACCTTCATGTCCTTTGTATAACTTCAAAAAAAGTACCAATATCAGGTATGAGCAGCCACAGAAACTGAAGCCTGTGTGTGGGATTTGTCAGGATTCAGCTGTGGGTCAGTGGCAAGGCTGGGTGGGTTGAACCTGCTGCCAGTTCAGGGTGCTGCCAAAACTGCTGGTTTGTACTGAGAAATTTGTGCTCTGGTGACTTTGTCTTGCTCCCTCTGTTTAGTAAAAGCTGGGAAGTGCTGCTCGAAGTTGTGTGCTGTGGTTTGTGAGTACCTGCCTGAGCTAAGGAGGGAGGGAGGGCAGGAGAGGACTTGGCACTGCATGTCCCATGTCTGAACATCCATCCACCTGTTTTCTTTGCCACTCTGCCTCCAAACTTTCCCTCCTCTTCCAGGCGCTCATTGAAACTGGTTTGAGTAAACCTTGTGTGCTAAAGGGGAGTTTGAAGCAGCGAGATGGGCAAAGCTGAAGGAGATACCTGCAAGCTGTGCTCCCCACTCATCCTGGTCATTAATACCAGGTCACAGAGGTGGCTGCAGGGACACAACAGGTCAGTCCTGTTTGGGCTGGGCTGGATGTGCTCTGCTTTACTCCCTTATGTAGCCCACCCCCACCAGTTTCAACAGGGATGCCCTTCTGAGGAAGGTAAGTCAGAGAGGCTTAAAAATGTGTGTGCTGTAATGCCATTGTAATGTATTAGCTGGTTTATTTTTAGATCAATCTAGCTGCACTGTGCTTTTATCATTGAAACTGGAGATGTGGAGTCTGTCAGGGGAAAGGGGGGGGTCTTTTTTGGGATTTTTGTGGATTGGAGATACTCAATCAGCTCAGGTGTCACAAATACTGCATAAAGAGCTTCTGGAAGAGAGTAGATAGGGTGAGAGACTTGTGAGGAGTTGCTTAGAGAAATATACTTTTGTAATTATGAAAGTTAAAACCAGCAGCATGCTATTAAAATACTTAAATAAAAACATTTACCTGGACACTGACTCTTTGTAGGAATAAGCTGTGGAGACATTTAGGCCCCAACATCAGTCTGATATATCAGCAGAAGGGCTTTTCCTTAAGTATGGGAAGTTTTTTCCTTAAGTACTTTTCACAATTCTATTTTCCACAAACAGAGCTATTAAAAGTATTGAACTTCCCGTTTTTCCTTATACTGTCTTCATCAGACATCCTGTCCCACCTCATGCTTTCCTTGCAGCACTTTTCAGCAAGGAGCTATCATCTCACGTTGGCATCTTTGGGTGTGACATAACCCAATAACAAAAATCTCCATCCAGTTTTATCACGTCATCAATTTTGCTGGCACTCCATTGTTCATAAAGCACCAAAATGCAACTCTTGCTTTCAGACTCTTTCCCTGAGTTCAACACGATAATGAATGTGAAGGGTTTGCATGGAGGTGGCAAAACTTTTTTTTATTTCCCCCCCCCTTTTTTTTTTCCTCCAGGTTCACACCAGATAGGCATTTTTACAGCCTGAAAGGGGATGTTTTCTTTTGTTAATAGCTTACAATCAGATGAAAGGACTCATCACTCTATTTTAGTGCTCCACCACATGGCGTGTATCTTTTATAAATTACAGGCTGGCGTTGTGTGCACTGGGGGAGAGAAAGGTTGGTTTTCTTGCTGTGAGCCATCCTGCCTAATTGTCGTATGCAAATAAAAGCAATTATAAGGCTTTTAGGGTGAAGGGATGACAGCTGAGTTTGGCAGTTGAGGAGGCCTCACCCACCTTGTTGTCATAGCAACAGGGAGGAAAAGGACAAAATGGTGTGTATACAGTGGAAACATTTATTTTGGTTAAAGAATTAAAAATACATATACCGCTGTTAGCATGCAATATCAATATGTGTAATGAATGGGTTTGTTTAAAACATTAGAGAAATTAAACTGTATTTATTCCTTGGCCCTTTAAATGATCCTTGTCATCTAACTACCATTTACAAACCATCACTTGTGATTTTATCTGCTACTTTTAAAGTTATGAACAGATCATAACAATCTAGTCAATAATTAGGAGATTACAAGTTTCTGTGTTTTAGTGCATCTATTTCAATGTTGCCAGACCCGGAGCTGCATGAAGGAGAGGGACTTTCAGTCATGTGTCCGTGAAGGGGAAACAGTGAAAAATAATAACTTATTAGCAGTCCATAAAGTTCAATATAAAATATGTTTGTGCTAAAGTGTTAAACAAGTAGAACAAATAGCGTGCTAGTAGCATACAAAATTAAAACGAGTCACAAATGGATATTTTCTATGGCAATTTATTTCACAATTACTCTTGTGGAAGCTTTCATGAATTAAATATGAGTTCTATCTTGAAATTAGGTGTTATAAGGCTAAATTACAAGAGGCAGCCAGTAATTGAGGTGGCTGAAACACGGGGTCTAGTGAACTAATCTCTTGCTGTGCCACGTGGCTGTCCCCTCGCCAATGGGAAACCTCCCCACGACAAAAACAGAGGCAGCTGAGAAAAATTGATTTCTCATCTGAGCCATATTTGATAGCTTTTGAAATCGAAAATTGAAATTAACTAACCTAAGCCCCATCGTAACAAAAGAGCAAATTAAATATGCAACATGGCTTCCTATTGGCAGCAAGAGGGCCTGCCAAGGTAAATTTGTAAATAGAGTTTAAGATGCAATCCTCCCCCCTCCTCTTTTTCCTTTCTCTCAGTGCAAAAAGTATAAGTCTGCAATAGCTTAATAAATTATTTATAAAAAAAAAAATCATCAGCTGCAAATGGCCACTGTGGTTAAGGTCTTCCATGGAGAAAATCATTGCATTAGAAGAGCACATTGAATGAAGCAGAATTAAAATTATCCACAGTCATCCCTGAGCTTGGAATAAACGGTACATGAAGAGAGTGTGTTTTCTTCTCAAGAAAAGTTTTATGAATGGAAGTTTACAAAAAAAAAAAAGCAGAAAAACCACCCCAAAACCAGACCAGTCATTTAGACTTTACAGATAGCTAGGGCTCAGATACACATTTTTATTCTTTCTTTTCATTAACCCCAAACAATAATGGCATAATGGCTATTTGAGCTTGGTGGAGTATCCACATGCTTGCCTTTTGTCTTGCTTTTACACATCCCAAGACGTTACAAAGGATGCTGACAGTGAATGCTAATGATTCAAAAGGTGCTTCTGCAGAGCTGTAGATTTATAGTGGGATTCCCTGAAACGAAGGCAGCCAACAAAATCAGTGATGCCATGCTCTAAATACTGTTTTCTGTCCTTTTAAAAGGAGGAGGGGGGGAGGATAGAAACAAACACAGCCAAGACATCAGCCCTCAGCATTCCTCTCTTACAGGGTTTTCTGCTTTTCTCTGCCCACATTTGCATGGGAAAACAAATGATTTCATTCCAATACTTGAGCAGAAGCGTGTATAAAGACATAGAGCCAGATCCCTGTCTGCATAAATCAGGATAGCTTCTTTAACTTCAGAGGATTTATGCTACTCTATATCATCTGAAGATCTATCTCATGAAATTGTTCCACTTTCCTGCCAAGGCTGTTCAGATCTGAACTGTATAAAATCTAGTGACAACTGTAATGGAGGATATTACACTTAGCCTGTCTGTCATCCCAGGGATCTTGTAAAATCATTTTCTGTTCTAATTTATTACTTTTAGTGTCAATCAGCTGCCGACAAGCTGAGTAACATCATTAGGCATTGAGTTCATCTACTCAGCACTTTTTAAATGCAGTTTAAATAGTTGTCTCGTTAGGTGTAGTAAGACAGAAAGTCAAGGTTCGAGGAGTTTTCCTTTTTGGCAGAGATATTGTTGAAGCCTATACTATTATCTTTGAAGGAAAAAACTCCTCAAGAAAATAGCTCTTTTTATTTTTAAGGATTTGAAAAAAAAAAAAAAAAGGTGGCAGCGAACTGCAGTAAAACTCAGTGTAGAAACTTTGGTGATGATTTTCCACTGCTTTACTTTGAATTTACCTCAGATGCCTGAGTTGAAAGGTGTGAGGATGGAGAGAGTCAGTGATGAATTGGGGATTTTGTATGATGTGGAGCTGATGGCTTCCAGCCATGAACTAATAAGTGGTTGGGGTTCATCTCCTTACTGAGAGCCTGCTATTGCTGTGCTGAGAATACAATGAGTGGAAATAAACCATGCACCAATTCTGTAATGGAAAACATTGATTTCACCAGCCCCTGAGTAGAGCATGATTTTATTTAACACTATTACACATCACAGGTGTCTCCACAGCACCGACTGTGGCAAGGTAAGAGTCGAACTGCTGCAAGCTTGTTCGGACTGCTTTTAAAATAAAATACGAGTATCAAAATGTCAGGGCAGACAGCAAAAGCCTTCCAGCTTCATTCCCTACTGGAAACCTGAGGGTTTGACTGTGGGCTAGAACCCAAAGAGGGGCTTCATGGGTGTCCCTCAGGAGCTCCCTCAGCCACTTCCCAGCAGCAGTCCATGTCAGAAGATAATGTTCCCATGTCAGTCTCATATGAGTTTCTGCTCCATCTGAGTACAGTTCTTCTGACTGTGTCCAGATAACAAACATTTTGTCTTAAAAATTCCCAAAGCTGCTGAGATGTAGTGATTCAAGGACAGTTAAGAGTGATGGTCCTTTTTATGAAGCTCCCACTCATGGGGTGTAGCATGAAGCTGAAAAGAAGAAATGCAGTGCTGGGCTGGGTGGTGACCATGTGATTTTTTTTCTCTCTGTAACAGGCTGGATGTGGCCATTTTGTCACTATTTCTTGTATAGTTCTATGTTGTTTGACTAGGGAGACAAAGTAATAATCCTTTTGCAGTGGAATGGAGTTTACCAAAATTTAGGACGGGCTAATTTCAGCCTGGAACAAGGGGTTAAACTGGTGAAAGGTTGTCAGCAGGGGACAACTTTTCTAGTGTGAATGACTACTTAGGATTCTACTATCTTATTTTTTACAAGTCAGGGGAAGAAGAGCAAGTTATGTCATGTAGAAACAGCATAGAGAAAGAATACTGCATGTTTTCTAAGGGATGCTGGAAATATGCTCCTTTGATGGAGTAGTGGAAAATATTTTATAAGTGGTTTATCATGTTCATGCTGAATTGATTATTTCATCAGGGAAGCTGAGAATTCCATTATGTCTTAGTGTGGCTGAAGTGTCTTCTAAACACATTTTGTTTTATAAACAAAAATAAATACAAAAGTTTTTTACCAGTCCTATCTAAAACTTTTGGACCACAATCATTCCTAATTAGTAATGGTATCAAATGTGTGGTATAATGTTCTTGTGAAACAGAAGGAAAAAGGTAATATGAAACACCAGGTATGTTGAAAAGCATTCCCAGTTCACAGAAAATTATTGTTGGTTTAAAGTCCAGGATCCCTCCCCTTGGTAAACTGCCTTATATGACACTCTGTACATTTTAGATGTAGTTACCAAAGCTAGCAGCTTTCATGGTATCCATCCAACAGGATGTTATAGTCAGAGTGCCAGTAATTCTAGGAAGCATAAAAAAAAAATGGTTTAGAGGATGTTTAGTCAGAAGAAAATCACAGCAGAGGCAAATCTGAACTGTTTGAGCAAAAGGAAAATTTCCTGCCGAACTGTAGAACAAATTCGACAAATAATTGCACCTACTGGACAAGTTAGATAAGGATGCAGTACACATTTTAAAATAGTAATCTTGAGACTGCATGTGTAGCTGTAGAGTGCATACGGGTGCATCTTGCTCTAAGTAGAATCTTTGTATTAAATGTGAATGGCTCACTTTGAGTTTACCTTTAGAGCTAATCCTTTAATTTTTTTTAAATTTTATTTTATATTATTAGGTCAATAATCAGAATTAGGAGAATGTTAATATAGGGCAACAGTTATGTTGTGGAAGGGCATCACTTTCTGCATCCAGGAGTGTAATTCTCTTAATAGGCACAAATCCTATGGGGACCCCAATATTTAGGTATTGTAAACTCCTGAATTAGGCTTTAGAATAGAATATATTTAAACAGATTTAATGGGAATAATTTGGCTCATATGTGTACGGCAAGGTAAGCAAATGAGAATGGGGGGAATCTCAAATTTTCAACTCAGTTGCTTCAAATTGAGTCATAGCTTTGTGCTTTATATAGCAACAAGGCCCTGATTAAGCACTTAAGCATGTGCTTAAGGTTAAGCATGTTATTAAGTGCTTTGCTGACCTGGGGCTTAAGTACCCTGTAAAGCATTGGAAAAATGAATAAATCAAATTTAGGTCAAATCCAGCCCTGTGCCACACACCTATGGTGAGAGCAGAGCCAGGAGGGAGGGAGCTTTGCCTTCAGAGGCTGCTAACAGCAGGGCAGGATTACAGCCTGACATTCCGGGGAGCGGGAGAAGGTGACAGTGACAGCCCCTGGGCCGGGAGGGCTGGGCCGGCTCCCAGCTGGCTGTCACACACTCGGCTCTGTGCTGGTGCAGAGCAGGCTTCATTCGGCTGCTGCCGGTGTCCCGCCCTGACCCGCTGGCCCTGCAGGGATGCTCGATGCTGCTGCTCTCTCCCCGCTCTCATCCTCACCTTACACCCCTGGAGGGAAATGCTGCAGGAGGCAGAATTCCCTTTGGGATTAAACAGCAGGGACATCTTGCTCAGCCTCGTGTGGGATTTGGATGTCCAGCGTGGATGCTGGTGCTGGAAGCCCGTGGGACAGTCCCACCTCCCACAGGGATGCACCAAACACCTGCTTTGTGTCTGATTGCAGCAAAGGCTGATGGTGACAAATGGAAGCATTCGGGAAACAGGGACTCTACTGCTGGAAAATGGACAGGCATGAAAGAAAAATTGCAAGGGGGTGTTTGTGGGTGAGCATTCCCAGAAGTGCTGGACATTGTTCTGAAGCTGCCTAGACTTCTGTGATCTGGCATTGAAAACTGTAATGAAAAAGATATTTTGACTTTATTTTTTTGCTCAAAACAAGCCACTGCAGAATGTGCTTAAAAAAAAAATTGTGTTTTCCCACAAAACCTGTTTTGGTAGTTACAGCATTTGATGTGCTTGAGAAGGGTAAAGCAAAGACAGATCTATAGAGGGCCTCAAAGATGAGGACAAGGTGAAATTTAAGGGACACAGATCAAGTATGCATCCTTAGAGGAGAAAAAGGGATCTAAAAAAATTCATAGTTCCTACTAAGAATATTATTGTGCCACTTAAAACATTTTGACTCTCTCTTCTTTCTTATCCGGGTCTAAAACCTGGCTTTTCTCTGGAAGAAGAAAAAAAAAATTAAAAAAAAAATCTTTCAAACTCTGTAACTTCCACGTAGTGGAAAAGAGGAGCACACTGTGTGCTGTCACTGCAGAGTTATCCTCTCCAGTACCACCTACAGTGGAAGTCTAGCTGCAGGCTAGAGTTATACAATATCACAGAGAGAGATTAAGCATTACATTTATTGTGGTCGCTGGAAGGGAATATTATTGCTGTTTCAGTGGAGAGATTTATAGCACTACTTAATGAATGCTACTAGTTTTCTTATCAGTTGGTAACCATACACATGTGCATGTGGAAATATTGCATTAAGTCTTTACAGAAACCTGGGAAAAAGTTGGGTATTAGTGTTTGTGGCAGATTTGGCAGCATAATGGAACTGTGGTAGTATAATGGCATGGTATTGTCAGGTTGGGCATATGATGTTGGATAGAATACAGCCAAAATTAGCCTGATTGGTTTTAGGCATTTTCCAGATGAAGAAATTCGTTGTCATTTATCCTTGGGAATGTGCAGAGTGTTGCAGTTACCAATCTCAGTCTATTTTTATGAAAATATCATAGGTCAGAAACAGTTCAGAAACTAAATGCAAATTTAAAAAAAATATACAAAGCTTTTAATGATATTTTCCATCTTAGCTCTATTTAAATCAGAGTTATATGTGAGTCATCAGCCAAATAGGAACTATTAAGATGGATCAGAAAGATGTGAATCCTAGGAGTTCCTGGAAAAAAAATTATTCAAATATTATTGTAATCAAGCTGATCTGCTGGCACCTTTTCCTGGTTTTTGTGTGGTAGAGAGCCCTAATGAGAAGCCAAAAGGTAGAAGTCAGTGCAGAGAATTTACTTTTTCCTCTCCAGAGTATTCACGTAGAAGCACTAAACACTGAGCATCCCAATAAATCTGTGAGAAAAAAAAAATCTTATTTAAATTCTTTTAGATATAACATTTATTCTGCCCTCTGACTGGATGCATTAATATTCTATGATCATGCATAGATAGCTGCATGGTAAATATATATTTGTACATTGAGCTGAAGTGAAGTTTTCATTAAGCTGATCACAGGCAAATTATTAGGCTTAGAAGCAGCTTTTTATGTCTCAGAGCAACATCTCTAAGTTCATGACTGGTATCAGGAGTCATTCACTTGAATGCATGTAGGTGCAGGATTTTTTTCCTTCAGGAAGAGAGATTTATTACAAGATCCTGCTATTGAAACCTCAGTCAAGATTAGGTGTAAAGACAACACAGAATAGGTAAATAGCATCTCTGGTACTCGCCATCAAAGGATGTGATAGAGTGTTCTCAGATGGAACAGACAGGTCTGATATTGCATATTAGTGGAGTTAAAGATATATTAGGTATTGAAAATATTCATGCCTCTGCAGTGATGAAGAGGAGGCAGAAGCTTTTGGCTTGGATATTTTAGATAATTAAGAGCAACAAAAGATTATGTTGGAAGAAGATTTGCTGCAGATAGATAGCACATTCTTACTAGAAAAATGGGATATCTCGTATAGTGGTCTGATGGCCCTTTTTCTTCTCTGTTTTAAAAGGAAAGAGCACTTCTCTCTTCTAACTGAATTGTAGGATGCATAATCAGACTCATGGCAAGTAATGAAATGACTTTTCCTCCTCTAATAATATTCCTTCCAGAATTTATCAGTATTTTGCAACAGGACTTGCAGTCTGAGATAACTGTTACGTAGATCTATTCCAGAATCTGGATAAAAGAAATCTACTGTATCATGGAATTATTAAAGAGAGTGTGAGTGTATAAATTAGTTTGACTACTGTTGAATAAAAGCACCTCATTTTATTGAACTTCCATCACCTTTTTCTAAATGGTAGCGAAGTGGTAATTAAGAAAGGCTAATTATATATTATTGTAAAGTGTACATTTGTTATTAATTTTGTGATGTGCATGCTTTATTTTTTTTTTTTTTTGTCTGCAGTTTTTTGCATAAATTCTCTGCTCTGACTTACCTTTGGGGATAAAAGGCTGCGGCTTGATGCTGGAGGCATCTGTGAATGGGGATTATAAAAGCTACTTCCATAAATTGTGGACTATCCTCTCTCCCTGCATTATATTTGCTTTCCTGGAAAGTGTTCACAGCCATGTCCCAGAGCAGAGCTGCCTGGCTGTGGTTTGTGGTCCTTTACTGGTCCGTGGGGCCACGCTCTGCAGTTGTTGCATCAAGTGTAGAGGTCCCCAGGCATGATGTGACCTTGCTGGGTGACAGCATTAGTGCCTCTCTCTGGGAGGAGGACCCAGAGCACCAAAGACATCCCGTGGAATAGGAAAAATATTTTATTTATTTAAATTTTTTATTGCCAAAACCTTCATGGAAAGATCCGAGAAATGTTGAGGACTGGAAGTTCCCAGCAACCAACACAGCACAGACTCAGAAATGTGATGAGCTTCTTTTTGCTTTGAAATTATAGAGTGAAAATAAACTAAAATCCCAAACTAACGTTCTGCAGGGTCTCCTGCACCTATAGATGTCTGCAAAGTCTCCTGTACCATAAGGAGCAAGTTGCAGCAGTAGCTCAAGGATAGGCTGAGATGCTTCCCAGAGGTTTGCAGGCGGTCTGAGTGATGAAGCCATGCCTTTGTTACCTGCTGGTGGCTGTCATCACTCACAGCTGCTTCACCTTGGGCTGTGTTACAGACCTGCCCTTAGAGGAGTTCATGTGAGTGGCCATTATTGATCTATTAGTGTAAAAATTACCAACGTTTTTCCTGAGAAAATTCTCAGGAAGTGCCATTTCAGACCTAGCATGGGCCAAGTAGACAATTTTTAAGTTGTAGTTTAGAATTTGCAGCCTAGCTCTTTACATGATTAGTCGTTTAAGCACAGATAGAAAATTTTGATGTAATTTAGAAGGAAATTAGACTTTATAACATTTCACACATAAGAAATGCAGATGTATCTTTTGGTGTTTACTTACTAAACATGCATATTGCTTGTCTAAATAATAAAATATTTAAGGTTGGAATTCATCTTTTTAATTAAAATTTTCCCAAGGCAAGTAAGATTACTACAGCACGGAGAGATTTGCTGATACTTGTGTAATGTGTTTTTTATAATGCTGATGGTGCCAGACAAAGTCAGTTATGTGCCACTCTTGTTGTCTGTTATTAATATTTTTGTATCAATGATGAGAAGAGCAGCAGCAATGATTGCAGTCGATGAGCCACAATAAATAGCAGCAAATGCATTCTAACCTCTGACTCTGTGACAAACAGCATGGGTACTATCTGCAGCTCTGGTTTTAATTTCAATGGCATCAAAGGGAAACTCAAGAGCTTCGGAAAATAACTCTGGCACCATGGCTTAGATAAAATAAAATGCTTACCCACAGACATAAATTACCACAGGAATAAAAAGACTACACCAAAATGACACAGTTTCATAATGCTCTTAAATCAAGAAATAGAGGACAGTGAGCACAGCTCCCAAATTACAACAGTCACACTGCTTGATGAGTGGCTTTTTTTTTGGCACTAGCTAACCTAATGGGTTTCTTCAAGAAGTGGTACTTGATGGCATGCACTTGGATTGTGTGGGGAAATTCAGCAGGATGACACTCCCATTTCATGAGAATTAATTCCCAGCATACATTAAAAAGGTATTTTCACAGTCCTGACTGCAGCATTTCACTGCAGGAATGCGTGTTCTGTGAACAGGATGCTTTGTTGGACTTTCATTGCCACTGAACTCATTGAATTGGAAGCTGCATGTAATTACTTTAAGGCATAGTAAATCCTGCTCACCTTACTAGTGATGGCACTCCAAGAGCTGCTGTATTTGCAGTTATAGCCAAGAAACATTGCAACCAGCTGCAAAGTCTTGGTCAAAGCATTTTGCAGGAGGAGGTGCATGCATGCATGTCTATGTATTGTTGCTACAACAGCTGCACAGTCCTCATCACTAGAATTACTAATATTTGTTTCTGTGAGTTCCTCACATTTTATTACTTATTCTCGTCTCGCTTTATGTTTGGGGTTTTTTTGTTGTTGGTTTTTTTGGTTGTTGTTGTTTTGTTTTTTGGGTGGTTTTTTTTTTTTGTTTTTGTTTTTTTTGGTTTTTTTTGGGTTTTTTTTGGGGGGACTTGACAAGCTGACCTGGCTGTTCTAAGGGTGACAATAATATTGGCATTCAGACCAAGCTCTGGTCACCAAGATGGCCATCACAGTTCAGACCATACTTTCATGCACTGAAGAAAAGAGGGAGCAAACCCACTTCTGAGTGTATTATCCTGTATTAATACATAATGACTGATGTTAATGAGTCATGTTGGCCTCTAATAAAATCACTTCTTCATTACTAGAAGAGGAATGGGGCCAATTCCACTCTGGCATGGATCCCATTTGTGGCACCTCTAGTGGTGGTTCAGTCTGGCTTCACACGAGAATCTAAAATTACAGCACAGTTCTTACTATGTTCAAATGCAGTGAGACACAAGTGAGCCATTAATGTATTACTGTTGTTATTTGTCTTTTAGTTACCCACTGAAGTTTTCAGTACATCGTTTTGTAAACTTCCATGTAAAATTCCTCATGTGAAACAAACCAGAGCTCGCTGGTGCTGCAGTCTCAAGTTGATCTACTTGAGGTTCTAAGAATCCAGTGGCTCAGAACAGATTTTCATCACTGCAGTGAGAAGCCCCTCTGTATCTCCTATCTCATTTTAGGAGGTTTTAAATGTCTGATACCCATGGCCTACGTAGTAATTAGTTTTCTGCCTGAGTCATAGAAATAGTGCTGGTTGCCAGACACACTTGAAAGGAAGTGACCACTGAACCTGATTTTTCAGTCTTAAGGAGGTTTTTTGGCAGGTTTTCAGTGCAGCTTCCACAGACCGAGTTTTCACACAAAGGAACAAAAACCTCGTATTTAAGTTCATCTTGGGGACTTCTTTCAAGAAGTAAGGGGTTCTGGTACCATTTTTTTAATCTCAAGGGGGGGAAAAGTCTTTTGATATTATTATTCCTTCAAAAATGATTTCAAAAGAAAAATAAGAAAGGACAAAAGCAGGAAAAAAATAAACCTAGTATTCTTTTCTTTAGTGATAGAAGAGAATCCTGTTTTGACTACTGTACTTGAAAAAAAGTTCCTCCTCAAAACACTGGAGAAAAAAGTGAACATTTATTTTGATCTAGAGAAAAACTAGTTTTCTTCTGGAAAGTTAAAAGTATTCACCTTTGGAAAAATACTTGTCAAAGTCTGTAGGGGAAGAAGAGAAAAAGAAAAAGCCCATATCACTTCAGATTTTTGACTAGATCCTGAGATACAGGTGTTTTTTAGAAAGCACAGGTCGGGTGTAGGAGTATATGAAAGTTCACCTTTGCTCTTTCGTTCCAAGCTGGAAGGTGGCTCTAACTTCTACCAACATTAAATAGCACCTGGACCATTCTGTCTATGCCTGCTGCTCCCCACAGGCCATCTGTGATCTGCATACCACCCTTTGCAATTATTGATACAGTGAGTAATTACTTCTGATGTTAGATATAGCTCCAACTTCCCATTAAAAAGAAAAGACACAGATGAGGTATCCTCTCTGGAATTCTTGGTGCCAGAAGTAGAAGTAACCTGGCAGGTCAAAAGGTGTCCAGGTTGACACATGCTGCATTCAGTCAAGAGACTTGACTTGTCCTCACTTCAGGCTCAGGACACCTTTTGTGAGAGTGCTTTTGATCTAAAAAGCTGCTGAAAAGAGCCCGAGTGATCCACATCCTCTGGTGCTTGTGCTGCTCAGCAGAATACACCCTTCCAACAAACAAGGGAAAATCACAGTTTGTTTTCTCTAAGTAGGAATTGCTGACTTATTAATTTTCTTTCATAAACCTGGTGCTTGTGTGGAAATGTTTTGTGTAATGTGTTTAATTGTTTTCCCTCAATTCTTTATAAGGCTGACTACTTGCTGTATGCTGGAGTAGGTCTTTAAGGCAATCCTGAGCTTTTCCTTCATTGTGTGAGACAGTTTAGAGAATCCCAGGCAGTACATCCTCCTAAAATATGCTGTACCCATGCTGTCCAGAGATTTCAAACTTCATGAGTAATTTGTTGTAAGAACAAGTGAGTGCCATAGGGGAGCATCACCACCAAATCACATTGTGGAAGGTGATGCCCAGAGGCTGCATTAACACTGCTGTGCAGCACTAACCTGTAGACAAGAGGAAGAAAGGCCTCGCTGTAATGGTTAGGTTTTGGAGCTTCCTCAGAGCTGCTCTTTGCACTTCTGGCTCTGTTTCCCTCTAATTTGCGTGCCCTGCTACAATGTTATGATCAACGAAACCAACAAGGCTGCTGCTGTAAAGTTTCCCAACGCAGTTGTCCACAAACATAAATGGAATTGCAGGCACTATGAAACCCAGCTGGCATTCTCAAAAGTGGAAACCTTGCCTGAAAAAGAAACATGAGGTTGTCATGTCTGCCTTCACTCTTGAGGTTCACTGTCTCAGGTTACAGAGTGTTTTGTCAGAAAGACCAGAAAAATTAGCAGGCGATACAGAATGGAAGTCTGGCAGAAGAAAAGTTCCCAAGATTCAGACCAGCACAGTAATATTTGTACACAGGAAAATAATGTTGAATCCCATGGATTCAATATGATCAGCATAACAAACAAGTAGGGCATTTCATGAAGTCTTAGTCTACTCTGGTTTTTAAATGGTTGTGGGTCATAAAGGTTCTAAAGAAAACCTATGGAGCTGCAGATAGAAAAGAAGGTATTTCTCTTTTGGTCAGGATATTTGCTTAGATTTTAGCACAAAACTAACCTTAAGAAATCACCCTATTTATGTCACGCTAAATATTTAAGGAAGGAGAGGCTGGAATTGCTGTTGACTGTCACTGGAAGAGGATGGTTTGATGTGTTTTGTAAATGGATGGGTAAAACAGGTTCTGCTCCAGCAATCTTGGTTCTTCCAGGACTCAACTGGCCCAATTCCTTAGCACTCAGAACTGTGGGGTAGGATGGGATCATATAAGTTTGATTTTTACTCCTTTCATTAGTGATACAGTTCACAGTGCAAACTAACCTGGGGGTATTGCATGTAATAAATAAGCACATACAATGGTGATTTAATTACACATAGCCCTTTCTACTCAGCTACACACCTCATTCCTTGGTCTTATGCTGACTCCAAAGGTAGAATTCATTATCTAATTGGTCAAAGTGCTGCTCTGGGCCCATTGCTTACTTAGCAGAATAGATGTGAGTTAAAAGGAGGATGAGGGGCTATATCTGTGTGGGCTGGGTTTTTATTATTTTAAAATTTAAATAAGAGTCTGAATCACCATAATATAAAGAGACCAAAATCAAACAACCGTGGTTCATTCCTGTGCTTTGATTTTTATACCCATGCATGTTTAAAAAAAAAGAAAAAAAAAAGAAAACTAAACATGTGTGCTGCCTTTTAATAAAGATCATATTAAAAATTCAATAAATAGCAATATCTCTGATCTCTTAACAAAAGCGTCTGGTGTACAGGAAATTAAATGAAAAAAAACTTGTTAATCCTTTTTGATTTCTGTACATGGTAGCTGGAAGCAGAATTCTTTAACTCACAGGATTCTCTTTTTGTCCTCCCTCTTTTACATTTCTTCTCGTTTTTTTTTTTTTTTCTTTTTTTTTTTTAATCTTCTCCAGCACAAACGTTGTCTGGGTAACCTCAGTGTAAATGCAGTCTGTTTCTCTGATACATTTTAAAAATAAATAATAAAAGAATAATAATAATAGCAGAAAAAAAGAAAAAAAAAAAAAGCCGTTGTGTCATTGTCTCATCCCTGTGGCCTTGCTGTGAGGGATCCGTCTCGAACCAGGTGATAACCTGATAGACTTTATCTTGTCTTTTCTGGGCCTCCCTGAAGCCTGCCAACACTTCGGCTGGCTGTTAGGCATTTTAAATATCCCCCATGAGCCCTAACCTTACCCCTTTTCTCTTCTTGTCATCTGGAATGTCTCAGAGCTGTCAGAGGCTTGTTGCTTATTGATGTTTCCGTGTGTTTTATGTCTTTTCTGAGATATGACAGCCCCTGACACAGTGCTGATTTCAATCAGCCGGCTTCTGGAGAGGCCTAAGATTTTTGTCCTCGCGCGGTCCCAGCCGCCAGCGCACTTCAGAGGCCTCCATCTAATGAAAATGTTTCAGCAGGCGGAATAAAGGCCCGCTGCTCAACAAACAGCAGCTGATGAATTCACAAGACCAAAAAAAAAAAAAAAAAAAAAAAAAAAAAAAGAAAAAAAAAAAAAAAAGAAGACGAGGAAACCCTCCCCCCCCCACCCCCTCTGCCTTTGTTATAAGAAAAGCAAGAAGAGAGAGTGACCTCCCGAGCCAAAGGTTTTGACACTGAATCAAATCCCTTTAGGCCTGAGCTGGCAGGCTGAGCCCGGCATTGGATTACTTTATCACATCTTAGAGTGACGCTTGTATGTACCTCAGGACACCCTACGTGTAAGGAGTGGATATTTTACCCCCCTTGCTTATTAAGTCAAGTCTCGGTGTCTGGTGGGAAGGGAAGGTCTGCCTGACGGAGCACCAGGAGGGGAAGGAAGAGCATCCTCACTAAAAGCAGGGAGGGGGATGATTTGCATGGAGAAACCTCTTTGAAAGAAAGCAGGTCGTGGGCTTGGCTTGAAGTCGCTGTGGGGGAACAGATATTTTTATTCACGATCAGCTGAAAAAGAGAACAAGCTTTGAGGCAGCATAGAGAATTTTCTTTGTGGGTTTTGGTCGAGTCTGGAGCCACCTGCCCACCCGGGCTGCTCCCAGCTGCTGTTTGTGCTGCCTCTGTCACCCGGCCTTGGGTACCAATGCTGCTTCTCGTGGCTCCTTTTGGCACCTCTAACAGGGGGAGCAGCCAAGGCAACACTCATCTTCACCTCCACCTGTGGAAAGCCTCTTGTAGGGTTCCCTTGCATCCATCCCAGGCAGCCCCATTCCTCTCCAGGCATTATCTGAAGTCACACAGATTCCCTAATCCCCCAATTTCAGCTGAAATGATGCTCCTGTGAGGTGGCATTACCCAGGCTCTGGTGCGTGGGGAAGGTGCAGCACAGGCAGGGCAGGAAAGAGCAGCAGCAACACCCTGAGCCGCTAATGCCCATGCTGTGGTCATTTCTTCCAGGATGTACTTCCCATCTTATGCACTTTATCTATGCGATGAAGCCCAGTGGTTTTGTTGTTTTTTGGGGTTTTTTTAAAGAGGGATTTTACCTATCTGAACCTAGGCTGTGGGATTAGGTTCATCAGCGGGTGAGATGTGTCAAGGTTCATGTTTACTTCTTTATTTACTTGAGTTTGGTTGGGTTTCTCGCTGTTTGTTTTTGCACGGAGGAAAAACAATCTTTCCCTGTTCACCTAACTAACCAAATAAACAAACACAGCCCACTTTTGAACAACATCAGTGAAATTCGTATCTGCCGTGACTCAGATGGTTTTGTTAATAACAGATCTCAGTGTAGCCTGATTCTGTCCTTCGGATGGGAGGCTTTAATCCTGAGTCTTATTTTTCACAGCATTCAGCTACTGGTTTTTGAGCAACAAATTACATCCATGCCTCCAAGCCAAACAAGGAGTGAAAATTTCTATTTAAAAAAATGTGGAAATAATACTGTCTATCTACCTACAGCTCAATTCCATTTTTAAAGTGCTTTGATATTTTTAACAATATTAATATAATAACAGCAGCATGTGCCTATTGGATTAGTCTGTATTTTATAACTTGGTATCCAATTTCTCCCTTGTTTCCTGCAGGACTGTCACTATTAATTTCTACTGCCATTTTTTCCGTCAGTGTGAACATTGTCATTGGACTATTGTTTGTAAGTGATAAGCAGCCCCTAGTATTATTATTATTGTTTCACTCCTGCTTGTTGAGCATCAACAAATCTACCAAAAATATTAAAAATTTGGTGGAAGTTTAACCCTCTCTTTGCCAGATGTTCCCCTTTTCTTCAGCTCAAAGGACTTTGCTACTATATTATCAAAGAATGAAAAAATAGGAAACTAGTAGAAAGGCAATCTGTCACAGGGAAAAAAAAAATACCTCAGGGGGTAAAGAATGCCTTCACAGTATGGCTTTAAGGTTTTAATTTATATTGGTCCTGACTCATGACACAGCCAGAGCAAGCCCGGGCCTGGGAGTCAGGTCTCCCACTGACCCTTGCATAGACTGGTGGGGAGAGAGATGTCAGCTGAAAACTCCCAGGGATCACGGGGCTGCCAAGCGCTCTGGAAATGACTGCCAATTTGGCCTAGTCTCAGCTGAACACATGCCCAAGAGGGAGAGAATGCCAGTAATAAAGCAGTTTAGAAGGGAAAGATATTTCTTTTGAGCTCCCAAACCTTTCCAGCCTTTCTCTGTGACAATATGGTTTGCATGCATGCATGCTCTCTTAGACATACCGGCATGCATGTGTGTACACTCATTTTTGAAATAGAGTCTGCAAAGTAATCCATGAGGTTGATGCCATTTCTATGTTCACTATGCAGTCAACCAACCCCTCTTTAATTTCAGAAAATAACAACAATAAAAGTGAGTGAATTCCAAAGCACGTTAAAAGCCCAAACTCAAATCCCTGCAGGCATTTATGGTGCAGAACAGGTGAATACCAAAGACACCAGCAAGCCTCATCCTGTTAAATTCAGGTTAAAAAGTTCTGATTTTTCAATGATGGGAGACAGTGTAAAACTGTATAAATATATAACTTTGTTAATAAGTTGTAAAAGATGCAATTTTGTTAATAAGTTGTGTCTTCGTGAACAATTTTTTTCCAAATTAAGATAATAAGAGTAAAAAATTTCCAGGTTGGTTTTTTCCCACTCTTGCCTATAACATCTAAAAGTATACAATAGATGGGGTGCTCCTGTTCATGTGAGCTGTTGTAAGAGAAACACAATTTTAAACTTGATTGTCCTAAAATCAATTTTTCTTTTTTTTTATTATATTCCATTATGATGTTTCAAGATTAAGAAAGGAGGAGAAAAAAAAGCTCTGTTGGATTGACTAAAATATGAATTACTGTGCAGTTCATTCAAGCTTTTTGCTATTTGTTTTACTCAGGTTAGTGCCACTGGAATAAATGGCTTTGCTCATTTAAGTAAAGGCTGCGAGATGAGGCCTAATATGAAGATGTGGAAGAGAGAATAGGGAGGAGAGTGAGGGGGAAAAAACACCAGCTGTATCATTCAAGTCCCAGAACGGTGCACGAGGTGTGCCAGAAGTAAGAACTATTTGGTGCATGTAACATGACAGTTAAGAATACCTAGATGAAAAAAAAAAAAAAACAAAAAAAACAACCAAACAAACCAACAAACAAAGCATTGCTTGGCAAGCATATTCATCTGCTGCAGCATCTGCCTCCAATATGCTTTATACTTGCATAGATGCATTTGGGAACTGAAAGGTAACAAGAATTTATCAAAGGATTAGCAAGCACTGATGCTGCCATTCACAACTGTTACAAATATAAATTGTCATAATCATATTACCCATTCCTCAATTTAATTTTTTTTGCCAGGATGTCTTTTGTCTGAAATGCCAAAATGTAATCTGGAATTGGATGGATGCTGACACAGCTGGAATATTTTGCATTAGTCACTATGTCAAGTGCTTCCAGAAGTGTGGGGTTTTTTGTATATGTGACTGTACTGGAATAGAAACTTAGCAAAGGTGGTAACATCTCCATCACTTCTTTCATTCTGTTAAAAAGTTAGAGTTTCTCTTTGAAGGCTTTTTGAAAAACACTGGCAAGGAAGAGGATGTGGGTGGTGTCAGTTGAAGGGACTCATGACCTACACAGCAGTCCCACAGTTACAGTCTGTATATGCAATTAGAACACAGGTTATTTCAAAAGTGTATTTATTCAGAGCAGCACAGAGCAGCAAGTGGTGTCCAGTGAGAAACAAATCCATGTTTCAGTGACACATGAAAGACAAAATGAAACTCTGAGAAGACATGGAGGTTCTGGGAATGGTATTTAAGACAATGGTTAGGTTTCACAGATTTCTTGTTTACTTTGTGAGTTTAGCGCAACCCAAACCAAATTCTACAAAATACCCACAAAGGGCAAAACTGGTTGATATCTCACTTGCATTAACGTGAAATACTGTATTTGAAATCAACACAGCTCTGGATCTGGCATTAGTTTTTCCTCTTTAGCACCAATCAGGACAACAGAAATGTTACACAATTGTGTCTTTTCCATGTCAGAAACACACATAAATTCCTTTATATTCCTTTATTTTGAATGCAAAGTATTCTGAATTATTTAATCTCTTAGGTTTGGGCCTTCATCCAGTAGACTTCGGGTCAGATATTTGCTATGACTTGATTTACTTCATTTTGCATGCACTAGAGAAAGTTTAAACCTCAGGTGGCAAAGTACTGAAGTATGAAACTCTGAAACAGAATCTGGTATGAGGAAAATGAATGGATGTTCTGCTGCCCTTTGCTCGCTGGGACTTTCTAGTGGAGGTAAGGAGCCATAGTTTAGCTCAATCTGCATGATGAATTATGTGTGTTTGATGAACATGCTACTTTTAATTGTATGTCTTACAATGTTCGTAACTTATCTTACACGGGCAGTGCCTGCCAAGTGGAGTTGGTTTCTTGGAAGAAGAACAAAAGATGAGTAAGGAGAAATGAAAACAAAGTTTACCTACTTTTTATTTTTTCAGTAACACTAATGTGCTGGATATATTCCAAACATGAAGAAAGCACAGTTGTGTCCACATGAGTTCACAACACCCAGACAGTGAGCTGGAGAGAGCAGTACAATAACATTAAAGGAGGAGTGTGACAGCTAGAAGACAGAGATGGGGAATTTTAGACATGTTAGTGAACAGGGAAAAGAAGTCCGGTGAGTGAGCAGTAGTGATTCATTGTTGTGCTAAATGGAAGGAAATATAAAGAAGGGGGAAAAAAAAAGGGGAGGGCAGGGGAAGGGAGGTGAGGTGAGAAGAGAGGAGAGGTGAATTCCAGGGATATTAGATAGATAGATATGCTTATGCTGGCCTTTACACATTACTTATATAGTCTGTGTTCAGATGATACAACAGATCGGGTTCTGAAGTAATGCACACTTGGACAAAGACCCTCTGACAGAGGTAAATGGGAAAAGATGGGAGCTATAAAGCAGGGCCTTATTCTCCAGGCCTCATCTGATGTCTCGTTTGCTGCTTCTAACACCATTGAAAGACCTCTGAGCACTATGATACTGTTATTAATAATGGCTGTATCATGATTTCTGCTCAGCAGTAACAGCCTTAGGCAGTGCCTGCTCAGTGATCTGTGAGCAGTTGCTCTCCACCTCCCTGGATGCCAACAACAGGATGTTCTCAGCTCTTCTCTTGTTTCATTTTTTTCCCTTGTCCACACCTCTGATCACTCACAGCAAGGTCTTCTCTTATCCTGATCCTGAAGTTCTTGAATTTATTTCCATGCTGTTGCTTTTCTCCCCAGGCTCTTTTTCAGTAGGACCAGTGCATGTTGTGGGCAGACAGAAAACTTCATAAGGAGAGATCAAAACTGCTCCACAATCCCGTGTCTTTGCAGCAGGAAAGATGTGATTGTGGTTAGACAAAAATGTGTGGTGGCAGGTCTTGGGCAAGGATGAGATAAATGGACCCCCTGTGTGCCCAGCAAAACCTGTGGCTTGCCCTTGTGATCCAGAGGACTCATTTCTAGTGAAAAATTAATAGTTTTCTGAAACAAAACTTCTTTGTGTCATTTAATATGTGATGTTATGAATAAAACAAGAAAGACAAAGACTTTGACAAAATAATCTGTAGGAATTCACAGAAACTTCTAACTGCTGAAGTGATTTATTTTATTGAAGAGAAATGTGGATTTTTCCATGATCAAAGCTAACTTTTGACAATACCATTGGAGGACAGAAAGGTAGATATCAGTCAGTAATTAGTAGCAACATTTGCTGTGTGTGCTGCTTTCCTGAGGAAAATCCAGAGTGTTTTTCTTCAGTGTTACACTGTTAGGTGGTGCATTGATGAGCAAAGGAATGAAGCACTTCTCATTGCTTTTTTGTCAGTTAGGAACAGCAGCTGCAGAAGAGAATACTCATTTCTTCTACCATATTCGTCACCTTACTATCCAAGTACCCTCCAGTAGTACATTAAGCATGACTAACATCTGTTCTCTGTTTGTTTTCTCACCTCCTCTCCAAAGGGAGTGTACATAAAGTGAACTGTTCTGGTTTGTTTTGATATATATGTTACACTGCTAAATGTTTATGTCAGAAAAGTAAGTCAAAGAAATCCTTTCTGAACTTAGAGCACTGACTCTCTATAAAACTATCTCTAAGTCGTGGAGACCTGGTGGGTTTTTTTTCTCTTCTCTATGCACTTAGAATGGCCAGAGGAACTTAAACTGGCTACTCAGTTGTTTCTCCTTTTTTTAACAGGGGAAAGAGTGGCATAGAGAAAACATTTTTCTTATTTCAAAAATACAGTATGATAATTTGACCAAAACCACATTTTGCACCACTGACATCATGTCTTTGCATCTTAAATGATATGGGTCACCAGTGACCCCAGTGATCTATTAAAATGATGTACCTCAGAAAGATATTTGAAAGCCAAATGTATCAGTGGCAATGTGCAACCAATCTGTCAGTGCAGTGGTGATGTAACTTGGCATTATCTCCTATCAATGAGCTGCAGAAACATATCTGGTACTTGAGTCTTTGGGGAAAGATCAATATGGTCAGCCCACATATCAGCCAGGAACATTTAGAAGAAGCAATAAAGAGAGTAATATAAAGATATTTTGTGCACATGATGAAAAAGGTGGTGCCATTTATCCCTTGGAGAGTATAAAAATGGTCGTTGTAGAAATGAGATGCTGAATCAGCCCAAAAGAGCTATCACTTACATTAATATTGAATTGGTTTAGGATGGGAATTTTGAATAGTAGTAAAAGGACAGGACAGTTGCATGTTTGTCTTTAAGTAGAAGACTTCGATCAGTTAATGAGTAGGGTTGTTAGACTTGTTTGACAATTGTATTTATTTGCTCAAGATTTGTGGCTGTTTTTCATTAGAGACTGGGTGCAGACAGTGTGAGCATGGCTGCATTTCTGTAGTTTTCCTCCCTGAATTTATCTATTAACAAGCAGCTCCCAGAGCAGCCCATGGCATTGCCTATGGTCCCTCACTGTCCTGCTTCCATAGTTAACAATTTCTAAAAAGCTTTTCAGTATTGCTTGTTCTCAGCATGTATCTTTGCCTAGGATGTACACCAGTTTTGTTTTCTAGCTGACTACCCACCCTAAATCATATAATTAGTAAATTTTTGTATCACTGGTAGTCCTGTGTCTATGTGATTCTAAAGAACAGCCTTTTCAGTGTGATCAATGTAAACTTACTGAACAGCAACACCTCTGTATCTACTCTTCAGGCTGGCAGAGCAGTAAATACTGACCAGCACAGCCACGTGTCAGCCAGTGCAGAAATGTCTTTCCAGCCTCTAAGACCTGTCAGTTCTTACCTATGGACTATGGATTGGCAGCATCTCAGCTGTAAGCACACTTTGGGAATCAACATTTGGAAAAGCACTTGCCTTCTTTGATTAATGGTAAAAATTTTGCACACACACTTAATAAAAGAGAATCTCTTCCAGCATGATATAGTAAGAGGAATGCAAATCCTCTCTGGTGTCACATAGCTGCAAGGAGCAGAGTTTCCCCAGGACTCGGAGAGAAGCCTGCCATATCAATGTCTGCCTAGCAACTGAAAGGTGACACGTGGAGCCTCCTTTTCAACTCATTTCCTCTTGATGAGAGGAAGGGATCCTCCTGCGAGTTATTACCTGAAATAATACCATATGGTAAAATGTAAACAACATCTGCATATTCATGTAATAATTTCATCTGTTTAATTAGTTCCAGCAAAGCAGTTTACCCTCTGAGGCCCTTGCTGTCAGCTCCACGCTCATACATCCATGCCCTGCTGTCGAGCCTGACAGCCATCTATTGTTCATTCACTGCTTCCACCTCGCCACTTAATGTAAGTGAATCTTCTGAGGGGTGGAAAGCCTGTCCCCATTGATCCAGATGTAAGGGCTGGGGGGAGGAGAGTAAATATCTGTCAGCCTGGAATACGGATACTACGAGCAAACTTGACAGATCAGGTGGCTTTGTGGGTTTTTTGGGGGAGAAGGAGGGCGGGTTGGCTCTTGGTTTGAGTGTTGATCTGGACTGCAGACTTTGTACAGTTGTCCAGCCTTTGCTCTCAGGACAAGGCATTTCCAAATGTGGTGCATTCAGCAGTGGAGCAGCAGCTTTTCCAGTCAGCTGTGTTTCAGTGCCAGAGTAATGACAGCATGCCTACTGGTGCAGCAAAACACAGGGCCCTAGAGGGCTTTATGGATTGGCCAAACAGATTTTCGGAAATGCATGTCGACAAACACTGCTCAGGACAATCTGAGAATGTAAAAGCATTAAGTCTAACTGGGAAGGTCCCTGGAATATATTTCTAGAGTCTCCTGGCTCACGTAAATAAATTATATTGTGGGTCACATGTAACAATAAGCTTCAACTCACCTTCAGTAGGAAACATTTACATTATGGGAATATAAACACTTCATGGGAATCTTACACCTAAGAAGAGGCAAGTGCTGCAGTTTGATGTGGTAAAGTCAATATCCTAATAAGGTACTAATAATAATACTTGCTGCTTATATGGCCTTTCACAGATTTGAGCAAACATTAACTGATTAGTCCTCCAAACACCCTGATAAAAATAGGTAAGTAAGAATTATTGCCTTGTTGTAAAAATAATCCATATCTTATCACACCCCCATCACCATGGTATCTACACAAACAAGTGTCTGGCAGACAGTATTCTTTCCATTGACTTATGATGCACAGAGGTGAGATTGCAAGGTGTAAATTCAGCTAGAGAGATTTATCTTCTGCTTGGCTGAATGGTGATCATATCTATATTAATAGCATTATCCTTTTCAGAAGATTTTCAGACCTTGTGGCTGGTGGGCAGGAGGATGTCCCATGTATTTGTGGTCTTTCCTTGTAGAAATGGCCCTGTCTGCATATCAGTTATGTTGCCCAAGTCTCCGTGACTAGATAACGTCAGAAAAGGGTCACAAACATCCCGTTGCAGAATTATCCATAAAATAATTCTAACTTCTGTATCGTGTTACCTTTGTTGTGAGCACACAGTACAGAAATTGTAGTTTCGTTCTTACAACTGCTTCATGCAGGTACAGCAGTAAACCGAAATAACCTTCAGATCACGGAAGTTAGAACAGATTGCCTTTATGAAGCTAATGAGTAACTGTTCTAATTGTTACCTTGCACACAGTTTTAGAATGTTTTCATGCACACTGCAATATAAAAATTAATCTCTGGAAGCTCTTTGAAAAGCTAATTTGTCATAAATTAAAATAATAGTAATTTAACAACAACAGTAAAATGACATTAAATTAATAATGAACTTTACAAAATAATATTGAATACGAGAGGAAATTAATAATGTGTTCAGGATAAGTTTATCAGTCTAAAAAAGGCCCTAAACAAGGTTCTTTTTCCCTAGAAAGAAGGGATGCCTTTTACCCAGGAAATGGATATGTTGTGCTTACCCATCAATATGAATCCGAATCTATATGAAGAAACTTTCAGGTTTGAGAGGTTCTTCTTGTCTTGGTGTCCATTTTATCGTCCTGTGTGCTGAAAAATACAGGAATTATGCAATGGTAAGCGGATATCGCTTCAATTTGAGTAGTGTTGACTAATATCAGGTTATTCACACTGTTTAAAATGCCATTAATTATCAGTTCATAAGAAAATAATTTTATATGATGAGAAACAAAATCATCTGGGTTTGACTTTCAGACTTGCAGATTTCTGATATCCTGTGTGACGTTATTTAAGTCACTTGTTCTAGACTTTTTTTTTGTTGTTCTCCGAGCGTAATGTTTTTTCTTTATCTCATTGTCACACTGAAATTATATCTATTCCAGGCAAGTCCATAAAGGAGTAAAGACCTGTACTGAATTTGAAATGATGACCTATAATTAATATATTTATTAATGTGAAGTACTAGATAGTCCAGTCGTGTATGGGTATTACCTATAGCATTATAAGAGTTCAATTACAACGGGACTCTAACATTATCCTACATACCTCAAAAACAGTTGTATTACTTCAGTACTAATCTAATGGCCTCTCAAGTCAGCCAAAATTATAGCACAGGTAGTTGTATATTCTTGCACATTGCAGCAAAGCTATGTTTCATTAATATTCTGGAAAGAAACCCTAAAACTAATGGATTCCTTCCTCCTTTCTGCTCTTTTAAGTGCAATAAAATTGTTCTTTGCCATTTTTTCTCCATTAAATAACTTACATGAAGCAATTTCAGGCAGGCCTTGAAATGGTTTCTAAATTAGATGAAAGAAAAGTCCATTATATTTTAAGTCTATAATTGTTACGGTGTTTTTATGCACAGATCCAAAATAGTTTCTAATGGACATTTTAGGGTAGGAAAGATAATGGTGTTTTAGTGAGGTAACACTGCTGGCCACAGCAGGGTTAATTCATCAAAATAATTTTAAATATAATTGCTTAAAGAGTGTAACTTCACAAATTTTCTGGCCTAGCCAGAAGCTTCTTTAACACATTCGTGACAGAACTAAGCGTATCCAGAATGCTTTGGCATTTTTATTTTTAATGCGGAAGTTCAGCTATCTGGGTTATGTTCCCAGAACAGAAGCCTTAATGACCTTTATTCTATATTTCTGTCCGTAGATTATTGCGATAAGGAAACCCTCGTGTCGCGACCCACTGGCGTCTGGCTAATCCGATGGTATTCGTCACCGCATTGTCCGTGATCAATAACTAATTATCAAAGTGGCATTTCTTTTCAAGAGCTCCTTGTTAAAAAATGGCTTTTGGCTGAGAGTGGAGGAAAAAGGTCGCCACTTTGACATGGTTGCAAGTCTTTCAAAATCCAGTGGGCCGTCCGATTGAATTACTGTCCCAAACTAATTGATATAAATTTGAACAGAAGAATGCTTGTTACTACAGAATGTCATAATGATATCCTTGGCAAGAGCATGTCAGTGGGAAAAAAGGAGAAAAGACCAGCACTAGTCACAAAGCATCTAGACAAGTTGCAGCGCAAGACTATTAACAAAATTAACAGGAACAAAATTGTACACCAGTTCCTTCTTCCCAGCCTTTCTGATCAGACAGTCAAGAAAGAAAAGCATTATCGTTTCCTTTTGAACCTCATCCTTTATTTGAAAGTGCCCTTTAAAAAAAACCTACTGGAAAAAATAATTGCAGTGTACAAAGGACTGGAACTTGATGATGAGTTTTCAGAAGTGTCATTGGCTCTACGGGGATCATGAGTGAGTATACATTGGAATTCAGCTTTAGTCATAAGGCAGAATTTGGCAGGTAGTTTCCTTAGCAGGCTTTTAAGCAGCCTTAAAATCTGTGCCTTTGAAATATAGTAGCCTTCTCTAGAGAAAGCTGGACTGTATAAGCCATGTACTTTTGAACTGGGAGAAAACCTCCTAACACTTAGGATACAGTAAAAGAAGTCATAAAAAATGCAGTGGGAATGGGAAAATGTTTTTGTATCATTAATGCCTGAAATCTAATGCATTTTCTTGAATGTCATTTGGAGATTGTCTGCTGTGGAAAGCTTGGAAGCCTTAATTTTCATTACAAGGCAACTGGGCTTGTGGAAATTCTGCCTTTTTGGGTTTATTTTCAGATCAGACTGACTTCTGCCTCATGTCCTACATTCTTCCCTGAGCTGAGAATTGCTAGGGAGTTCAAGAAAAAGTTACCCTGTAAAGGGTATGGCATGTTCTGGAAAAGGGGTATTGTAGAAACCTTTTGCAGGGGCATAACTGGGCTTAACTCATGATAGAAATTGATAAACTGAATCTGTTAGCTCTGTGATCAGAAATGCTGTCAGTTGGTTGCCTAAAATATGCCATTTTAGCCACATCCAATGCAAGTCCTGTGGTTGCTGAGGAAGGGAGGAGAAAGAGACATTTGTGCCTAATTGGTAGGAGTGAGTTTATGTGCTTTTTAATATTCAATCTTGAAAGGCTCCAGCTGGATCTAGTAAGGAATATCTTTCCTGCAAACTTACTATTTTATATTTCCTAATGATGAACCAAAGTTGACTAATGAATTGACACAGGGATTTTCATCTCTGAGTAGATTTGGGGATTCCCTTCAGACTGTTTCAATCAATCAACTGAAGTTTGTGGTATCTGATGACTTGTCTGTAGTAGTGGTAGTGTGAAATAATGAGCCTGCACACAAACCTTCTGGTCAAACCCTAGTGCCACCCCTCTGCAGTATTTTTGGCACTGCTTCAGCGTAGGGACTCAGGAACAGATGAGTTGGAGACACCATCCAGATTTTGCTGGGGGAAGTCCTCTCGTTTGGAGAGGGTTGTGGCAGGTGACCATTCTGAAAACAGGTTGGTAATACTTAACTGAGATTTCATAGAAGTCTGACAGGCTGTTGTTTGAGATGGATTTATTGTTTGGATAAGACGACCATCAAGCCACATTCTCCTGGCATGTCAAAGCCACAGAACAAAGTGGGAAACCACAGGGGTCTGGAGATTCAGATTCACATGGTTCTGGTTACAAAGGGGGAACTTTACTTTTGCTGACAAAGGATCTAAGGTAGCGAAGTTCACCACATTCAGTTCCCACTCTGCCTTCCGTATATGACTTTATGACTGTCCTCTTATGCTGGGGGCAGGAAATGCCTTGTGATGGCAAATAGCTGAGCCATCTCTGACAGACTTACATCATCACAGAGTCGCTAGGGAACTGTCTTCTTGTCTTCCATGGCTGCTTTAAAGACACTTTGTGAGGCTTTCTTCTTTAGCAGACCAGAGGATTCAGTCTGAAAGCCTGTCGGGCGGGTCAACCACTGTCTAGGTCAACCAGTCTTGCCCCTTAATTATTCCCTCTGGCACTACATTCACAGGGTGATGGAAGTAGAGGCTAAATATAGGCCCTCTATATATAGGATCTCTATATTCTTGGCATATATGAAACCACGTCTATACTGTTATTATTGGAATATACGTTTGCATTGTTGTGTAATCTGGAGGAAGGGTTGTAATGTGTGTTATAGAGTTGAAAAGAACCCTTAATTTGTGAACTAGTTTGAGATTTACCAAAAAACATAACACTATCAGAACTCACTTATTATGTTATTAAAGATTTTAGAATTTATATCAGCTCTTAACAGGTAAAAGCAATTGCTCTGAAAGATCTAAAATTTTGTTAGTGATTTGATGTTGAATTGCTTCCTTCCTTACAAAAATTAGTGTTGTCCAAAAATCAGTGTTGTCCAAAATCAGTGTAGTCCCTCCAGATAAGATTTAAAATTGGTTTAAAAAAAGAAATCTGTGTCTGAATGAGATTCTTGGATGTACAAGAAACAGAACACTGAAAAAAATTAAGGCCACTTAAATACCAAAATACAGAAAAAACATTTAAGAAGATTCTGAGAAGAGAGACGTAAATTATTTGAGATCTTCAAAATACTTTCCCTGTTGAGAAACCTGGAGAGTTCACTTAACTTTTCTGACAGAAGCGTGGAAGCTTATTCACTTCTCATCTGCAAGACATTTCTAACTGCTGACAGAAATGTTTTTCTGTAGCTTAAACCCCAAGATGGTTAGAGCTAATAGAAGTTAAAACAGAAAAATTCGAATTTGAAATAAGGCGATACTTTCAATACTTCATTCCTTTCTGCAATATTATTAAGAGAAATGTGACAAAATATTTGTACAACATTTGAAATTTCCTTTATCTGTAGATGGGAATTAGGGATCTGATCTTCACAGTTCCTAACATCATTGGTAATGTCCTCAGTAGGTGACTGACATTCTTTATTAATGTAGTAGTCTCTTCCACAGAAGTAAAAACTTAACTGAATTTTAATTATGTATTAAACCACATAATTTTGAATCCAACTAATTGTCCCAAAGTAGTGAATATATGAATAGCTCTGAATATCTCACACTTACTGCTTCCATTTAACACTTCCTGTGTTTCTCCTTTTGCTGTTTCGACACAGAGCCAGAGCAAAGGGCCATATGTAGCTAGATCAAAGCAGGAGTCTGTCCAGAAAGGAGTTGTGACTCATGAATCATAACTAATCCCTTGATTACCCTCAGATGGTACATTTTATTTCCTTCCTTGTATCTGGCCAGCTGTTGCTCCTACTGCTGATCCTGCTGGTGTTTTACTGCTTTTATTGGCGCTGCTGATGCCTTTCGGTAGTTGTGTAAGAACTGAAACAGGGATCCAGGAGAGCAGTTCTGCTCCACCCAGAGCATTCACGGCTGAGAAGCTGCAGTGGAATTGGCAGGAGAGTCTCTTTTCTTCCTCTAACAACTCTTAAAAAGGCCTTGAAGTTTTATTGTGGCAGTTATCACTTTAATATCTGAATGGCTCCCAGGTTAGCTGAGTGATGAGCAGGAATCTTACGATTGCTGGATGTTGGCTCCTCTGTTAGGAATCTCTGCTGGTAAATGTAGAGGGGGAAAAGCTCAGAAGTCCATGTCTCCATCAGAATTATGTTGGGAAAGAATTCTCAGTACTTCCAATTTCATGTTAACATTTGTTTAAAATTATTTACAACTATTAATGTATCTGTGTATACTTTTTATTTATGGCTATAATTTTCATTTTGTTTCCAATCCATTGCTGTAGTATCATGAGTAGTAAGCCTGGCTTAAATTTTTTATTTGAAATTTTAATACATCATTTGAAGGAAAAAAATTGGCAACAAAACAGGCCCAACAAAATAGTTTAAAATGATCATAGGTGCAAACAGACACCCAGCTACAGCTGTCTGAATCTGAAAATCTGTGAGAAAAGCAACTATAAAAGTTGCTAATATTACGCACTCCAAGAAAGAATAGACCTAGAACTAAGCAACTCGCTAAGACATGGAACAATAATCTTGCAGTTATTTCACAGGCACAAGCACCCAGGTAGATTTTCAAATTTTTTTTTTCTTTAGCAAGCAGCAAATCATCTAAGAAAACCCAGCACTTCATTTATGGACATTATCGATCTAAAACTTGTTTTTCCACCTAAGCCAAAGTGACAAAAACTTCTCTGAAGTGAAACAAGTTCAAGCACTCTCAGCCTGGTTCCCATTAAACATCACAAGAACATTGTGGTTTGACATTTATCTGGCAGCCTGAAATGTGAAAGACCAGTGTAGCTGGAACACAGAGAATGGAAAGGCCTCTTTGGCATCACTAGGGATGCTTTTACCAGGTTAGGGTCAGGTGGGATGACAGCAGAGTGGAAGGAGATAGTCTCACTTCACTGCAGACTTGAACTGTATTTCACCTCCGGGGTACCAGTGACTTACTTGGAAATTGCAAGAACACGGAGCTGCCCTTTATAGAATTATAATTCCTTGCCATTCAAACAACAAAAAAAGAGCTAATTAAGTATCCCTTATCTGATGTAACCCTCATCCAAACAGAACCAGGGATCATCCTGTTGCCGTTCTTGGAAAATGTAACTGTCGGAAACAATGGTGTTGGTGGCTGCGATTTGAATGTAGACCTTAAAGAATCATGATTCCAAACTTCTTGGTGCCCTTTCCCTATCAATCAAAAAGAATCGTATGAAATAATTATTAGGCTACATAATTATTTTACAAAATAGAAGGTGTTTTTACTGCACATTTCCATTTTAGTACCAATCATTACTTGCCTGAATACTAATAACAGCGTTAAGCATTAATAGCATGTTTTAAGGTAAAGGGTCAATAGTCTAAGACCTATGAAAGAACTCTGAGCATTTGCAATGTAAAAGAAACCTTTCACAGAAAAGTGTTAAATAATAAATGTATTTCTGGGGGAAATATTATATTGTGATCCATTTGGAGGGAAATGACAATTTATAGGACGTCACTCAGCTGCCCCCGGATAAAATATCTTTAATAATGCTGTGGCTTCACACTTGATACAGAGGTTCACAGAAAACTTACAACTCTCTGCAGAGGTCACTAGTATTATACTGATTGAGGGGAAACTGAGGCACATAATCACTCAGTGCACCAGTGAAGGGAAAGGGACCTGAACTGGTGACTCAGTCCTCTGAGTGCAAGAAAATGGTGCCTTTTCTTTATTTCCAACTAGTAAGCCATCTTCTAATAGTTCTTTTAAAAGTATAATACACACACAAGGGATAGTGAACTTATTCAGAAAAGGTAAAGGTGCTTGAAACATTTTTGTTCAAGCTGGATTAAGCTGCACAGTTTGAGGGATGGAGGGGGGGAAGAGGAAGAAATACCACATATGAGTTTGAATTTCCTTATTATGCCTTCATATGTGTATTGACAGAGGACCAGAGGAACTGAAGCCTCAAGAAAGGCAGCTCAAGTCTGAAATCTTCTTGGTCCATTGAAGTGAATGAATTGACTCTTCATCAAGAAATCATCTCCTTTCTGTGGCTTTATAAATCCCCCAGTTTATTTTTCTTCTCAGATTTATTCCAGTTGTTTTTAAGGACTGACTGTGGTATGAATATTTTAGGTCCCAGTAAGCTACCATTTTTCCTCATTAAAATTTTCTCTCTTTATCCTGTAGGTATTTCCATCTCCTCAGACCTGTGGCCACTTTGGATTCATAATCTCAAATGATTTTTTAAACCTAAATACCTCTGTCTTACAAACACTAGTAAGGATTCACTCATAGGCACAGGTTGGAAGAAGAACCACAGCTTCTTATTTATTATTATTAATATTATCACTAATATTATGCTTAGTTACTGTTCTATGAATAGTTGATCTATGAATAGTATTAGGAAAAAGGTAACACGAGTTCAGTTGCAGTGGATCCAGGTGAGTCAGAGAGGTAGTAACAGAGGTGGTTGTCATTTGCATACCCAATACTTAAGACATTCCCTCAAAAAAGGGAAAATACCTTAAACTTAGATTACCACTTGAAAAAATGATTGTTTATTTAATGAAGCTTTGTGTAAAATGTATCAAAATCTCCTTTAATCTGTGCCCTAATCTGAGTTTCCCAAGTTTGTATTTATTTTTAATGCCTAACCAATCGAAACATGTTTGCAGAACACATGAAAACAATGAATACCCTTCCAGCAGACCAGATTCTTTTCCCAGAACCCACAATGAATCAACAAGTTTCAAGTGAGATCGAGACTACTTGAGATTCTTTCAGATTCAGGTTAGTCCTACAGGTCTGCTCATGTTTCCTTCAGCACCACAACTCCCACATGAGTCAAATATTCCCCTTCACCATCTGTCAGCAGATTGCTGGAAGTTAATCTCTCTCATTGTGGAAAGGAGTGGAGTTTCTTTCTGGGAGGAAGCTCCAACAGCAAATACAGCACAGAGTTTGAGTGGAAGGTTGTCTCCATCAAATTGTCCCATGTTCCACTGCCATGGAGTTTTTCCATGCATCCTTAACAAGAACTTAAGAAACAGTTGTTAGTAAGACAATAGAGCTTGTGCCTGTTCTTAAGGTCATTAACCATAAACAATTATTTTATAATGCTATAGAATACATATCTGACTGTTAAAGAGTTAAAGAAAAAAATGAATCCTGTAAAAAATCAGGCCATCGTATAATGCCTCCTCATTGCTATAATGATATCAGTTGCAACAAGTCCAATGGCTGACCTCATTACAAGGGTTTAATTGCATTGTTACACAGTTTCACTTCTTCTCTCTGGCCTCTTTCTCTTTATGACAGCTTTAGAAAGGAATTTCAGCTTGAGGTCAAAGGAAATTAATTACTGCTTTCTTAATCTGTGCTCATCTACATTTAGAAAACTTGGGGCTTTTCACTAACATATTTGTGTCTCATTTCTGTGTAGACCCAAAGTTATAGGACTTTTGTCCTTTGTGAAAGTGCATAAATAGCCTTTTTCATATCAGAGGCCAGATTTTTTTTCATGTCATTTACAGTTGTGCACATATGGACGTATGCCAATGGAAGCAATGGAATGTCTCTGCATATACATTCAGTGTGGCTGAGGTAAGGCGTTTGCAATGCATCTTTGGTTCAGACTAAAGATTCGTGGCAGATGCCAGGTGTGAAAAGAATCATTAACTACAAAACCAACCCAAGAACAAAGGAAAACCCAACCCAATAAGAAGTTACGCTTAAGACAAAAGTCAGAAAGAAGGATCTTCAAAAATAAGTAGATACTTCTGTAGAGAGAAGGGTGAAAAAATATGACTGTGACACCAGATTTTGCCTGCTACCTGTCTAGTAATTTTACTAACTACATCATTGTTCAGTTAAGGAATATCCAGTCCGTGTCTCCAACAACTTGTCATCTAAGTAACACATATTGCAGTGTGTCAGAAAGGGACAGAGACACCATAACAATAGTCCTTGGTTGGAAAGCAAAAACCCACAAAATGTGGTTAAATGCTGTTGTGGCATGAAATATAAAAATAAAAGCTCACATATTAGGGCCTCAATTATATCCTGTAATTAGGTCATTTGAATTTATCATTGCCTCTTCAATGAACTCTGACTGGTTTTGCAAATAACTAAACTTCTGCTAAAGAAAACAATGTTGCTAGTTTTCTCCTTGAGGGTACAACTTTGGAAGAGAAATTATGATCAGAAATGTCTCTGAGATGAATTGACAGATTAGTGTGTGGAGATATGCCATGCACCTAAGATAATCTGAACAAGTATTACCACCCTGCAAGCATGACCTGGTAATTTAAATGTGTGAAAAAATTGTTATGTACTATGCATGTGTAAAACTACAATACAAGAAATATAAATTCTCTGCAGAACATAAGTATTTCTTACAGGTACTTTGTGGTTCTGATTAAGTCATGGAAATGTTGACAAAGACGAAAAATTGGTATGTTTTCAGTCCTTTGACGTAGAACATGAAAATTTTTGCAAATCTATTCACTATCTTTTGATTAACTTTGCCACCCACTGAAATTCCTGCTGCCGGAGCTGTGTGCTCTTTTTAGTTTATTAGTTACTGCCTCATTCTCCCCTTTCAAGCAGTAAGATTGGCAATAATAAAACTGCAGCTGCAAAACAAAGTAAACTCATTGAATAGTTTACCCTTTGCCTATCTTGACTTAAATTCAACTCTGTTAAAAATGCCTACAAAAGGACCAAGGTTTCATCTAAGTCACTGTTAAACCCTTACCATGAGACCTACCTGCATTAAAGTGAGTTTCATTCTCATGATTGCCCAGTTTGTAAAACAACCTGGTTTTCCTTAACAGTTGTGCTTGTAAGGCAAGCCCGGACTTCAGCCTGGGTTGTGGCCTGAACAGAGGAAACAATCATCGTAGAGACATAAAGTTCACCAAGACGTGGAAGCCGTGGTGAAAAGAGCTCCTGAGCAAGCCTGAACTTCTCTGCAGCCATAAAGAGGTGTGACACAACAGGTGGATGTGACTGAACTAGAGCAAGTACCTTGGATAACAGTACCGGAGTAACAGCCAAGTGAACTTCACTGTGCAGTTGTTACTCAGGTGAGCAGCCAAAGTTTCATGGGTTCATACTCAGTTGAGAATACACTGGCACTGATCCTTAAGGAGCTCAGACCCAAGGTAGCTCTAATCATTTGACTGGCACCAAGAGTTTTAGTGAATCACTTGTCCGAGATGAATCATAGAAGTGCTTAGGTTGGAAAAGACCTTTAAGATCAAGTCCATCACAAGTCCACTACATCTCCATGACAGCTGGGACCTCCCCAGTGAGCCAGGACTGCAGGGACATGATGAGAGTGGGTCGGTGAGCACTTGCTCCAGCTCCCTCAGGGACCTTGGGTGGATCCTATCCAGGTTTGTGTGTCTAAGAGGTGTAGCAGGTCACTGCTCATTTCTCCTTGGATTATGGGGGCTTCATTCTGCTCCCTGTCCTCCAGCTCAGGAGACTGGCTACCTAGAGAACAAGTAGTCTTGTTCTCTGTTAAAGAATAAGTCAAAGAAGTACCCCAGTCTTTTCCTCATCCTTTGTCAATTTGTTTTTCCCCTGCATCCGCTGAAGGATGGGGATTCTCTTCAGCCCTCGTTTTGTTGCCAGTGTATTTATAGAAACATTTTTTTATTGTCTTTTACAGCACTAGGCAGATTAAGTTCACACAGGGCTTTGGCCCTTCTAATTTTCTCCCTGCATAACCTCTCAACATCCTTGTATGTCACACTGAGGTGTGAAGGGATTAAGTTGAAAGGCCTAGTTAACACAGACATGGCACTGGTGACAGAATTAAGTGCTAATGATATATAACAAAATACTATTACATGAAACAGGATCTTTTTCACCCAGTTTTTCGATTCTGTCTGATAGAACTAGTAGAAGAAAATGAAAAACTATCCATCAATCAGAGGTCTGGCTGGGTCAGACACTTTGGTCAAGCAATGTGAGCAATTCCACCTACCTGCACTATAATTTACTGCAAAATTAATGCCATAACATGCAAAGCCATTGTTTGATAAAGGTAATTCTTAACCTCAGGAAAAAAAAAAAAAAAAAAAAAGGCAGAATTTGTTTCTTTCTCTCTCTCCCCGTTTTGGTGTGGGAGGGTGTTGTTTGGTTTTTTGTTTGTTTGTTTGGGGTTTTTTGTTGGTTTTGGTTTTGGTTTTGGTTTTTGTTTGTTTTTTTGTTTTTGTTTTTGTTTTTTTTTTTTAATTTTCCTATCCTGACAAGATGAAACCTTTGTAATAACTGGGGGGTTGAGGATGAGTCACTTCTAATGATTGGAAAAAGGATCTCGAGCAGGATTTTTTAGACTTTCTCAATCATTGATAAACCAAGATATACTAAGGAAGAAAAGAGACAAGATATTAGTTTTTGTTAAAGTTTTCCTGCTTCTTTAAAAGAAGGAAATTGAGGTGTAGTGGGAAGAAAAAGTTTTGATATACACTACTTTCTGTCAGAATTCTCAGGGCAGCTTATTCTTAACCAGGATAAAATACAATAATTCACCCATTCATGGTCTTAATTGCACTGTTACAAGGTAGAGAGACTAATGGCATATTCTTATTTTTAAAATGTTTAAAATTATGGTTTGTTATAAAACAGGTCACTTATGTCTGGTATTTGATTGGCCTTGATTGCTTCGGAAAATTAAATTGTTACATTAGCTGTGAGGGTGTTCTAAGGTTTTCATTAAGTATCATACCGACCTAGAGGTTCATCAAAAAATAAGTGGAAATTTAAAAGTTATCCAGTGACTCCAGAATTCACAGCAAACCCTCACAACACTTTTTTGTGAACCTCAGGATGGTCATTCTCCAGAGGGAGAAGCTGAGGTGCACAGAAAAGATTTTTCCTTTCCTAGAGACTTGTAGAAATTCCTCCAGCCGCACCTTTTATTTATTCCTTCCTACGCTTTTCTGGTGCGTGGTGTGTTCTGCTGTGCAATATGAAGAGGAGCAAAATCTCATAAAACTCTAGGGAGCAAGAAAAGGAAAGAGCATCTCTCACCTATCCATTGCTCTTTCTCTTGGTGTGCCTCATGAATAGTTTGAAAGATGTTGAAACAGATGAGATTATTTACCTGCTCTCTATTCCACCACTTCATTCCTTCATCTCTTTTTCATATATATAGTGAAACTGATATCAGCAGTTGAAGGTGGGATAACAGGAGGAGGTAGAGCTGTTCCTTGCAGAGGATTTATCCATGTTGTGTGCAGTTTCACTGGGATTGCCTGAATGGGAATAGATTTAGGAGATGGAGACTCTGACTAGGATGAATCTGAACAGGAAACAAAGGAGTAGGGAGAAAGTGCTGCAACTCTGAAGCAGCTCCAGGTGGATTGCTGCAATACAGGATTCCAGATTTTTTTGCATTGTGGATCTATTTACTCTGCAAGGTATTCAAACACTGTGGTGAAATAGAGCCCTTGTTTTAGTTTTGTCATTTATGTAAACTGATTTTAGGAGAAAAAGAGGTACACTGAAGACCAGGAGCTAAATCAGGAGTGTTAATATAATTGCCAGATGCCTTTCCAGGATAAAAGACAAAAACCCCAGATAACATACCACTAATCAATTAGAAAATAATTTATGATAGCTTTGCATTTTAATGCAGGTGAGGCAACCATACACAGTAGTAATGCAGTTTTTATTTTGAACAATACCTCAGTAAAAAATACAAAATGGAAAGAATACCACAAAGATATTGTCGTTGCCAAGTGTTTCTTTCCTGTGTTGTTTCTTTTGAAACTTACACTGAGGGGTTGCAGGCTGCAATATCTGGTGACCTGCATAAACTTGTATAGCAGCCACTGTAGTGGTGTGATTCTATTATCCCGACTTCACAACTTACCTGCTGGGAACTTCCAAGAAATGATGTTACAGTACAAGCAATCCAGTTTTTCTTTTTGTTGTGGCTTTCCTACAAATATTATTGTGGGGACCTTGAAGCATACAGTCTACACCTGTGAGTGTGTATACATGGAATTGCACCTGAAATTGGGTACCTGCAAACACCTGCAGAACTCAGAATAGTTTTCATTTTTTATCTAACTAAGCCTTTCTGTTATCTGACACCCAGATGCCCTAGAAGTTTGCTGCCACAAAGCTCGTCTGGAACTGCTTAAGAAGACACAAGCACGAGATTTTGATTTGCGTTCCTGATCTTTGCAGAGTCTGGACAGAATTTTCAGCAAGTGTATCTCAACAGCCTCATATGGTTATTACATTTCAGTGATTTAAAGGTATGTGTGGCTCTCACCCATTTTTGCTGGTACAGTATCCTCGTCAAGATCTGCATTTTTTCGGGATAGCATCATGGTGCAGGGATTGTGCAGTTACCTAGCGAAACACTAGTTGAAAGTCCTTGCCAAAATTCCTTGGGGTGGTTTAGGAAAAGTATTAAATCCACCCGACAGGCAGGTACAAGTACAGGTGTTGGAAACCCCTCTTGGAGGTGCCATGCTGCCATTTGCAGGGTTCAAAAGAAGTTTTGTCTCTCACAAGAGCTTTCACCCACTCAGTCCCCGTTGCAGGATAAGCTTCTTGCTTTTAGGTAATGCCTATTTCATCTGCTGTAAAGACACACACGAAAAAAGGGCTGGCATTAGCCACATATCCATAAAAGCCTAGCAGCCAAGAGTATTATCTTTATTCAGAAGAAGTATAGCACTTTTAAGGTTCAGAAACATATATAAAAATTGGGTTCTGAAATGGTCATTTTTCCCCTCTGCTATGCCATTATAGCGATCAGCCAAGCTTCTGCAAGGTAAATACTTTTGGAAAATAAGTGGAAATTTGCTGCAAATCAGTCCCTTTTGTGCATGGCCACAGGAGCATGTTGAAATGTTTGGACACTAATACCCATTCATTTTCTTGGCTCCATAAATAAAAGCCGCCAGCTATGTGGCGGCCGTGAAATGGTATTCTTCAGGACCCAGCAGGAAGCCCCATCCTTATTACCACTGCAGGGGGCAGGACAGGCCCAAAATAGCAAGACAACTAAATCAAGACATTTTCAATGTCTAACAAAATGACTGTGGTTTAGGGAGAAGCAAAAGGTTGGAAAAAATTGGACAGCTTTTATACTTAGCATAATACCTTTGTTAAAAGAGTTCAGATAAGAAAATCAGATCTCCAAAAAAAAATAGTGTGCATAAGCATATTTCTGAATATTGTTTAAAATATGCAAAGACCTGGTGGAACCAGAGACCGAGCATGCTGCTATCTGAAAGGACATCTTGCTCAAGTCATATTTTCCAAATGGTAGCCCATGGTTCCTAGTAAATAGCGTCTTCTGGCAATATTGCTGTTTCTTGGGTTTTGATGAAACCAAAAGGTTTGAAAAGAGACACTGGAAATTTGTCAGTAAAATTTGAAATCTCTTTTGGTCCACAAAAATGATAAAAAAAATTACAATACTTATATGGAGGAAAGGTTTTGCACTAAACCCTTCATTTTTTTCTACAGATTTAATTAATTTTTATGGGTTTTCTACACCAGGCAATATGATCTAGATTTTGGCATTAAAACGTCCTGAAGGGTCTAAGTCAAAATAAATATGGTGAGATAACTTGCTGTTTTACATAGCTGAACTGTGCTGGTCTGGGAAAATATTAAAGTAGTTTTAAAAACTGGGCTTCAGTTAAATGAGGTATTTTAGGTGTAGAGCAAATCAGCTCAGGTGATCAGTTTCCATCTTCACTGTTGACTTGAGACTTTCACCGAGATCAAACTCCATGACCATTCCAACTTTTTCAATGTTGGCTTTCCTAGCTCCACTCTGGAGTAACCCAGACTGTCCAGGGAAGTTTGTATACATGAAAGGAGTTGCTCATATTAGATTCTTTCCTTACAGGCATTAGAGAGAGAACTGATTGGCTCTATGTGGCTCAAGAAATTCCAGTCTGAAGAGCAAAACCATGATCCATGCAAAAAAAGCCCTTGCATGGTCATGTGATTGAGACCATGTATCCTTATGCTTAGACGCAGGCACATATGATGGCTTGTACAATCAGAACTCTGCTACAAACAGAGACTCCAGAAATAGGAAAAATTAAGTCTCTTTGTTGTCTTTTCCGCAGTAATTGAGACAAGCATTAAGGGGACATTCTTGGTTGTAGCTGATAAAGACACAAGGGAGTTCCAAAGGTGTCGTTATGGGTGTGGAACGCAGCGTGCTCCATCCTGTAAGATCTCAGCATCATTTTTCTTTCACCTCCTGCCTGAGTGGCACAGGTTTTACAGAAAGGGCAAGTCGTGCATCCAGTGGTGGTGGCCATAAACCCAATCCTCATGCACTGGAGCACAGGTGGCCTTGCACTTCCCATCACACCAGTAACTCCAGGCACACCTTTGGAGCACTGAAGTGACCCAGATACATGAGGCTGCTGGCTGCCCAGCTGTACCACTCACCTTCCTGACCTCCCAGGCTGAAAAAGCAAAGGATCAACCAGTCTACAAAAGAAAATACAGCAAAGGATACACCGGTGTTGGGCCTGTCATTATCATAATTGACACTACTGAAATAATTCAGACATTAAGCCTGTAGTCTCTGCTGCTGTTTGTATCTGCTTCATTTAAAAGTTACAAGGCCAAAATTCATTGAAATGAGTAGAGGTAAGAGGGAGGTAGGGGGAAAACCACCCGTATACTTATTTCCATTTTGGCCTGCTGAGTGCCTGAAAAAACCTTGCCAAATTCTTTGAAAGCTTATATTTGCAAAATGAATTCCAAAATAAACAACATTGGAAGTACGATTTAACAAACTTATATTTGATATGTGGTAGGAATAATACCTGGAACATCTTTCATATGCTCAGCCTTTTATGACTCAGACTTTAATGATCCTAATAAACATTAGCTTACCTAATAAAAACTCTCGTATTTTGGAGCTGTTGCACAGTATGCTAACTGCATCTGGTGTCAACTGGAGCTAATTAATATTTTTATAGGTGTCTTCTCTCCACTGTAGTTTAAACGGAAATATTGTGGGGTGCTTACATCAAAGCTGGAGGCAACTGAGAGCTGTGCTTGCTTCCCAGGCTGAACTGATAGCAAGTAGACCAATTTTTATAGGATTGTAAAAGCTGACTGTGGCTGGGGTTCATGCAGAGAAGCACTTTTCCCTGTAGCTCTCACAATTCAGCATTAATGCTCATGGCTTGTTTGCTGCGAGGTGGCTGTGAGATGGATGGAGGGACAGCGGACAGATAAACTGGCAAATAGTTCTGCCTAGACTTAGACAAAGCACACAGTGACCCAGACAAACCACACTTTTTTTCCCCTCTCCCCCTCCTTCTAAAGGCTTTAAAAATGTGCTCTATCAAGCATTTACTTGTGGTGCAGATAAGATTTATCTAACAAGACTGGGCTAAAATGAAAAAGAAAGATGAAATAGCACAAGCGGTGCTAATAGGTGTTTTGAAGCGTACCAATCGGCCAGTGCAATGTCACAGCCCTGGGCTACATTTGCAAGTGGTCGAGCATCTCCTTTTTAAAAGGTTAACCTACAAAGAGCACACAAGCCCCTCTCTATGAATATGGGCAAACACCCAGGGAGCTCCACAACAATAAGAAAATAATGACATCAACCTGACCATGCTTAAGTACATAACATGCTGAAGGTTCACGGTTGTGTGGCCTGGAACAATAAAGGAAAAATAAAGAAGCCTGCTTGGTAGGCCCCAGCTGTTATTAGCCATGCTGTGAGATCAAGGGAAGGTATGATATGGGCTGCCATTTCAATTGAGACCAGGTTAATCTCTCAATTTGTGGAAAAGAAAAACTAAAAAAAA
>VZSR01003798.1:3221223-3412976 GCA_013398615.1 Brachypodius melanocephalos | reverse complement strand
AAAAAAAAAAAGGAAGAAAAAAACAGGCAGAGAGAGAAAGCAGTGTTCACTCCACAGTGCTACATATGGGAGAAATAACAATATCCCTATTTACATAATCTGTCTTTAACCCTTTCCTAATAGAGTCTTAATTTCCTAAGAATCACAAACTGCAGATTTAATTTTGCCCCCAAAATGAAATATCAAACCTTTGTTCACCGTTTCCCATTGGTGCTGCCATCGTTTGTGGCTGACATCCAATGCTGCTGAGGCTTACCCAGGGGGGGAACCTCTGGTTGCTGCTGGAGGATCAGAACTGGATGTAAAGACCTATGGATGCCTCTGGTTTTCTGTCACTAATGTGTCTCTAGCACTGGATAAGTAATTTAAAATTTGTCCTATCGTTTACAGGCGTGAAATATGTCAAATCATACCAAGCTCTTTTACCAATGCTCTTACTAATGTAGTGAAGTTTTCAAGTGAAAAATAGTCCTGTTTGGTAGTGTGTGGAAGGCACTGTGGGGCTTGCTCCCAGAGATGGTTTTCCTGTGTAAGAGCTTGTATTGATGAAAGCAGTGAGGGAAGTCCAGACTCCTCCAAGGTCACCCTCCAGCCTCTCTCCCTGGGACCCAGGTCGAGGCAGGATTTCCAGCAGGTCCCTGTAGACTTGGAAAACTGAAGTGGAATCGCTTTAAGATTACAATTTACAAAATAAAATCTTGGAGATATTGCATTTTCCTGTTTGTAGTTTATGATGTGTAAGCCCAGTATATGTGCACAGCCCACGAGGCCGCTGCAGATGTTTAACTTCTGCTGACTGCTGTCCTCTGCATCAGCCCTGTGGAGTCAGGGGGGATTGCTCCTTCCTCCAGAGCATCTGAGCATCATGACAGGAGATGAGTTAGGGGAAAAGGGGCCCTGGAGCAAGGGCTGAGGCCACGGTGCTGCTGAGGCTGGGGGGTGGGCAGGGAATGCCCAGCACATCCGAGGGAGCCAGGGGACTGTGCACAGCCTGCCAACATTTAGAAAGTCACTGAGCTGCTGATCCAAGAGCAAGCCTGAGGGAAAGGACCCACTTTGTTAGGACACAAGAGGATTTTGCCCAGTTTTTCACTCCGTATTCTGTGTTCTTTAATTTTACTGAGTTTGTTTTCTTTTGGAAAGAATTTGTTGGTCTCATGCCTGGTTTATGCAAAACTCTCCTTGGCATTTAAATAGATAGCACTGGGTTCTTGGGTTTTTTTTGAAGAAAAAGATGCAGCAGAGTAATCTCAAGTACTGACTCAGCATCACAAGTACTAAGACTGATTAAAAACCAGTGCTTTATTTTCCAGGTATCCCAATGATTTGAATGAGTTAAAATAGCTGAATGAAGCTGAACAAGGGCAGAGGGAAGACAGGAAGGAAGTGGCAAGACAGAAAATATGTCCCTAAAAATCCAGGTGAGCAGAACAGCCACTATATAGTCACTTTTCACTGAGTTACTGCTATATCCTTCCTCTACCATTCTCAAAAGGTTGATGCAATTGTAGTAAGCTATATTTATTATTTTCTCTCAGATGAGCACATCTCAGGATCTTATGACTTCATTGGTTCTTTTGACTTCATTGCTAGTTCATGACTTAATCACACTTCTAACTATTTCAACACAAAATAATTTCCATGTAGATCCAGATTACACTAATTTTGTTTAAAAGTCTTTAAAAAGGAAAGAATATCAAAATTTGTTCCTGGAAGATACCTGGATAGGGTTAGTTTTCTTTTGTAAGTGTAACCATGTTGTTTCTATTTTGTAGACTAAGCCTTTTAAGAAAATCCTGTTGGTATTATAAAATATGAATTATTGCAGATGAGGCTCTATATTGATAGGCTTGTAAAGTTTTTTTCATTTTCTAACTGCAATAATATATATTTCTTTAAATGAATGGTCTTCTGTTACAAAGTGGAGATGGGTGGGATTTGCTTAAAATATTAATGGTGACCAACACCTCTGCATGAAAGTTTTTAGTAAAGATTCTTTAGCTTTTTCATTTTGCCTGAGATCGGTGACTATGTTAGAACCTAAAAATCTACGTATCCGTAGAGAAGTTCCCCTTATTTTTTTTCCTGCCATATTAATATTTTTCATGTCAGTAAATACTGAAGTTCAAAAGACTTGAAAGCACCTTTTTGTTTCCATCTCTTTTTCAGTGTTAGACGAACTCATTAAAAATATATTTCTGAAAGTGTAAGGTCAAAGTGGTCAAACAGTGGTTAAAATCAAAATCATCTTCTTAGGCTCCTGTGTACTCATTTTTCAGAACTATTCAGCCTGTGTCTTAGATATTCCTTCTGCAGTAAATATTCTCCCCTTCTCGATGGGCTTAGTAGCTCATTTCTTTACTGAATTAACAGATCCAACTTCATCTTTGCCAGATTTATGCAGCTTTCCTGAGGAAAGACTCTGCTCATATCCACTGAGCTCTACATGGTCTGTGGCTACATCCCCTCCAGTACCCATTGTGTCTGTTCCTCAGTGCTTTAAATTCAACACTTTCAGATTATAATGAAAAGCTTCCCGATGTAAAGTTTGAATTTTCATTGCCTGTGTTATCAGCAGGGAACATCACGGAATTCTCGTGCCTGAATGAGTTCTGTGAGTTACCTGTAAAGTAAAAACCCTCAGCAATGGAAGGGATATCACATCCTAATTAACCACGATATTCTTGCACAGATAAAAATAAATCTAAAACCCACTTCTTTGCCTGCTTACTAACTCTTGCAGCAAGAAGATGTGGTCCCAGTCCTGGATGTGGAAACATCTGGCATGGCTTTCCTCACCTTTGTAATGTGAGGAGTCACTTCTGGATCTCTATTATAAATTCATGAGCAGAGAATCGTTAGAAAACATTTCTTTTCTTTTGTTGGCAGATAGTTGCCAGCACACTCTAAATCATATTTTATTCACACTGCACTTCATAGCAGTGCAGCCAGGTGTTAAATAATAATAGAGGTAGATCAAACGGCTGGGTGGTTCAACTGGGAGAAGTATCCAAAAGTTCCAGATACTTATCTGGAACCCTCCCAAAGAATGTTGGTCTGGAAATTGAGCTTAAAAATATAGTTAAAAATGCTGCTCTCTAAAGCAATCACCTTTTTGTGACTTGTGAGGTACCTTAATGTATAGAGGTTTGAGTACCTGAAAATAATTACATAATCTTTATAATCAAAGGTACATGTAAAGCAAAGGATTCAGGAACTGCTGACTTTTAATATTAAGTTGCTTTGTGTTTCCTGTTTCCATTACAATCAGAAGTACTGAGGGGAAAATAACCAGTAAAGTAGCCTTTAAAATATATATATCAGAAACTAGGAAAAATAATCTTATTTCTTTTAAACAGTTTATTAATTTTTTTCTAACTAATGAATAGTTTAATTTTTAATTTTTTTTTAATCTGAGCTCCTCATGTATGCACATACATGATTTGAAAGGACAGCAGACTGAAAGAATAGAATACATCAAATTTTGGCAAGCACAGTGTTTTACTGACAGCAACAAACAGGCTTTTATCCGTTTCTGTACTTATGAGACTTTTGGCTGCATTTAAAGACAAAAGTTCTGGCTTTTCTGAACTTGGGAAAAATTAAGATTCAATTAGTAGAACACCCCAAATGAGTCTTTGCTTCTGAAATCTATCTAAATTTTCCAGTAGGTGAATTAAGAACAGAAGCCAGATTTACTGAGTATGGGTTTGGAGGTCTCCAGTCTGAATTTTCTTGTCATGAAGTTTTATTCATGAGCAATGGAGCTACCACATTCAAATCCTCAGCCTGTGGTTTTTAGTGGGTATTTTTACTGATGAGAGATTTTAGTCTAAAACAACCTGTTTATGTATGTAATGTCTTTGATTATGCTCCCAGAAAAAAAGGACACATTTCTCCTTTCCCTCTGGGACGGATGATTATTGTAGTGGTGAAAACAGGGTGATTGCTCCCTGCTCCCCCCTCCCCACATTTTCTCTTTGGACTTCATGTAAAAATAAGATATCGTTGGTGCTGTGTACAAGTGTGAGACCACCAGCTAATTTTGCATAGCCCACTGAACAGTTAGATGGGAATTGCTCTTCAGGGTGTTCTCTTTGACAATAAACAGAAGCCTCAAGTCTGTGTTTGGCTGCAGTTCAAAAAAATTACTAAGGAATCGTACACACTTATGTATATGAATACAAGCAATTGCACATTCCCATACAGTAAGCTTTGCAACCACAGTTATTAACATTTTAAAATGAGTAAATGCAAATAAAATGACTGAGTAATGCATGTTATGTTAAGATCAGCTATATGAAAAGCAAAAGGATTAAAAGTTAATTTCATCCTTTTTAATTCAAGGGACATATAAATGGCATTCTGGGTAGAGTCAACTCCTCTTTTATCAGTCCTTTGATGCTGCTTTCTCACTGATTCAGTTGTTCAAATGCTACCTACATAATAAAATCCTGAGTTAATTTACTAAGATTTTACACCAGTGCAAATGAAAGAAGGGAAAGTGCTAAACAAGGCAATTAGCACTCTGTTTAGTGCACTCCCAAAATAAATGTAGGCAATTTACAATTTGGCAAACGGTACTCTATCCAGATCCAAGTCATTTCAGCCTAAGGGGCTGGGGAAGTTCATTAGGGGTGAAGGGAAGGGTCTTTGTTTTGCTTTGCTTTTTAACTATATGGATATATATATATATACACACACATACAAATACACACGTTGCTGTTAAAGTCCCCCCCCCCATTTCACCAGATGTGGAGCAACAGATGTGACCCCTCCTGGGGTTATGAGGATTCCTGGTGGAAAAATGTCAAGCTCTGTGCTCACACTGTCCACATAAATGACCTCATTTATGGTGATAATGCTCTTTCCAAAGTGAGGGACTCCAAAATTGGCAACTCACTGATAACCTCCTTTGTGGCTTTCTTGCTATGATGTTTTTTTGTGTACTTACATGTTTATTATCGCTGGAGCTGTTCAGATCAGATCTGTGAACCTGGGAATGTCCTGAGTGAAATGATAAGATAAAGCACTCTGCAACTACAACTGACTCTCTTTTTAATTGACAGGAAGGCTGCACTATGACTTCCATGTTTATTCTTGTAAGCTCCTTATTAATGCAAAAATAATAGCTGTTATTAATGCAGGATCACAACCAGCATTAATATTTAAGATGTAAGAATGAAGGAGGTTAAATACGTGTTTATATTAGTTTTAAACAAAGAGCTTTGCAAAACAGTTAAGGCAAGTAATGATGACCAAATTCACAGTGAATGTGTGCAGTGTGAAATACCTGCAATGTTCTGGGGTTTAAATACATATTCTTAGTGGGACAAAGGTCTTTGATGAGTCTCCTGCCTTGTCATGCCATTGTCTCTGAATTGCTACTGCTTCTTGTGAAAGAGAATAGGCATGAAGATCCTAAACAAAACATGTAATATGCTATGATATTAGCACTGATTTTTTTTGTTGTTTTTTGTTTATTCAGTCTGTAGAGCTCTTTTATATGATAGATCATAAGGTAAAAGCATTCTTTTGTGCCCTCTAGCTGCTGGTTGCACAAATGAAAGAAAGAGGAAGAAAACAACCCTGTGATTATTAAATTCTCCTCATCTTTAGGGTTAAGTACCCTGGCTAATAAAGATCTCTCATGAGGATAAAGTTTCTTTCTTGGCAATGTCACATCCATTTACGTAAAAATTATCTGGATGCTTTCAGGGATTCAAGCTTTACATAAAGCATCTACACCAATTCTTTGTATTGTTTTTATCCTCTGAGAAAGCCTGACATTGCATTTCTTGGTTAAGCAAACCTCCCACTCAGGGCAGGCTGTGGGATTGGGCCCTTTTGTGCTATAGAAACCTGTTTCACGTGAAGGAAAAGAATTGTTTATGTGTTCTTGGAAAAATTTAATATCATTAAAAACACTATTTCAGACAGTGACAATTCAGCCCGATTTTGTTCAGAGCAATTATTGTGACCTTTGATTTCAGACTTGTTTTTGTTAGCACCACATTTGCTGCTGATCTTTGCACCCTCATATCCCAAACTGTTTCGTTCTGTTTGGCAGGTTGTTAAAACAAACAGCTAAAGTTTCTGCATTGTTACAGTTTATAAAATATTGATGTATTTTTTTTAAGTTGTTCTCTAAACAACCTCATCACCCAAGACCTATTGTATATGCCTAAGGTGTTTGAAATGTATTACAGGCCTAAACACCTCTGATCTTCTCTCTGCATTCCATTTGGGTGTCTGCAAATTTGGGTAGGCTTACTTTATAGCAAGAAGCATCTACTTTGAACAGGAATAAGAACTTGAAAACTTGTTAAGCACTGGTTTGGATCACCAAGGGAGGAGTCAAGTCTCTGCTGCTGCAGGTTTCCACTGAGAGGTCAGACAAATGTGCCAGGAGGAATTCAGGTGTCTGCTCCTGCCTTTGAGGCAGGTGTGCAGTTTGGGTGAGCTTTCTGAATCCTTCTCAGCTGGGTGGTTTTATGGCTCAGTGCTCCTTGCACTTTGCGGGTGGAGTTGTGCGAGCGCCATGGGCAGAGCTGGTCCTTCCCCTAAAGGCTGCAGGCAGGCAGTGATACTGATGCCCATCCCCTCCCACTCCATGGGAGAGGAGGAGGTTGAGCAGCCTCCAGGCAGTCTGACAGCAGGCTGTCCTCTTAAGCCACGAGTTTAGTGTACCTTTTCACCCTTGCTCATGATCTATTTAGGTGGGCATTTTCCTTCTCAGAGCTGAACCTTGCATAATGCGGAGTGAAGCGGCCTTCGCTGAGCTGAACGTAATGCAACAACACTGAGAACATGTCTGAATCTCATTCACGTTTCAGGAATGAAAAGGGAAAAATCCCCCATTCTCTTGGCATCAAATATTAGATGTTATTTTTTGTTACATCTTGCTGTTTTGTCAAAGGTAGGATTGCAGAGGAATACCTGTGGCCTCTCTTTGTCCCTGTGATACATATGCATTTTTTTTTGTTCCTTCCTACAGACTAAATAAAACTAGGAAAAAACCATGCAAGATAAAAAGGAGGAGCATAACTTCTGAAGAAAGCGTTTTGCTCTGCTTCAGATTTTTCCGATATTGTCAATTCTTTGTTTTGAATCCATTTTTTTCACTGTTAAGGGAGGCAGAAATATACCCCAGCCAGCCTTGTGTTCCAACTTCTTTACCTTTGTCTGCCTAACTCAGCTGGTATTTAATTGGTCAGCAATAGGAGGGAAGTCTCCTTTGAGGTAATGAATATTGACTGTTTATGTTGAAATGTCACTGTGAAAAGAAAGCCCAGCACCAAAGAGGCGGAACTCAGTGTGAGAGTTTCAGACACAAAGGAGACACCAGCAAAGCACAGGCATTGAAAAGCAAAGCAGCTGAAATTCAAAGAAAAGATGAAACAGAAATGGGCTACATGTGTGGGAATTTTAAGCTGTCAGTTGACAGGTGAAAAAGTCATTATTCCACCTGTTAGAACTAAGTGTAATTGCTTGTTTTTCCTAAAATAACACAGAGGCCATGACTCATAATTTTTTTAATTGAAAATTTGTTTAAACTTACTTGCAAATACTTTACTTTTTCTTTTGAGGTAAGTGGATTAAACTCATTAGCCAATTTTTCTACCTCGGACATGTGAGAAGGAAAGTACCACATTTTCTGTGTTGGATCAGGAATTAGACAATCAAATCTTGCATTCAGCCACTTGCTTTTTGTCGTTGAAGCAACTTGTATAGCGACTTTGGGGTTCGACATGCAAGTTTATCACCCATTCTATAGCACTCATTGATCTGGAATGAATAAAGGCTGTTCTCCAGCATCAACCCACTGCATGATGTATGGCCTGGAAGTTTTTGCTGCTGCATAAAAGCTGTTCTTTGTTCCCAGTTGCGTAATAAGGAATTGTATGAGGTTCTGATATATTTTAAGCCGTTTCTTATCTCGATGGCATGGCCATGCCAGCAGATTGCTGGGCTCCGTAATTCAGTTTTGATTGTTTGAACTGTTCTTTCTCCTCTGTCATACTCTTTTGTGGTGACCTTTGGAGAACTCTGCTGAATAGTTTTTGCAAAGTTGACCCACTGCTGTGGAGTATAACCTCCAGTTGTTCCATTTTGTTCATCTGAGTCATTTAGTATTAAGCTTTGGTACACAATGAATTTTTTATTTTTAATGTAAACACTGACTTCGTTGTTTTGGGTAAAATTTACTATGATATAGTTTAATTTATGTACATTCTTCTGGCTTAGGATCTTCATGGATATCAGTCAAGGGCTGAGCTCATCATATTTAGTCATAGATATTGTTTCTACAAACAATAAGTCTTCTTTTAACATCCCCTCTTGTTTGATTTTATATTTCATAGTAGGAAATTCCATTAAACATCTTCGGGAAAGCAAGAGTAGATAAGGAAAACATCTTTTAAGTCATTGTGTCTTAAACAAAATATATTGCAAACATTTTCTGCTTTTTCTGTGGAAAAAATGCTCAGAAAGCTTAAATCAGTTAATTTCAAATATACCTTCATATTAAAACCAATATTTTTTTTTATTCTAAGTAGACAAGAAGATTGAATGGTGCAAATATTCCTTCAAAAATCTGAGCCTTTATTTTCAAATCTCCATTTTAGCTTTGGCACTTAAAATATTCATGTGGTGTTTTTAAAATGTTCTCTGAATCAGACAAGTGTTTGAATCCAGTAGGCTTTTGTTTTTTATTTTCTCTTGGTGAATCATTGAACAATTTCTGCTTTAGCTTCAATCTGGGTCCATTCACACAATGTGTCCATCTGAAATATCCTGCAATCCTGCAAACAGTAGGCTCCTTTAAATAGAAAACTATCACCAGGATCTGGACTGTAAACAAAGCATTAAATGAATTAAACATGTAGGGAATATCTGCAAAGAAGGGAGCTAAATTTTGCTACTGCTACCATTTCTCTACAGTCAGCAAAGGCTTTGAAAGTTAATGCTTTCTACAGCCAGTCAGAATTCCCAATGGGAGGGCTGTGATCTCCCACAAAAGTTGGGATGAGCAGGCATTGTGAGGAGGCAAAGTCAGCAAAGGTGATCTCTGTGTGTTTGGTTCTCGCCTGTAGTTTTGGGTTTGTTTTTTTGTTTTTTTTTTTTTTCCCCAGAAGCTTCCAAAGTCTTTAGGGAACTTTCTGTATGTCCAAAGAACAAGCTGCTTTCCTTGTGTGTGGCAAAATAGCCCAGGCATTACCTGAACCTCCTAATTTGCTCTCTTGTGCATTAAAATACATATATATGTACAAAAAATATAGCTAGAAGTGAATGTATTTTTACCATCTGAAACGCTGAAGCTAAATATACAAATATATAAATATACAAATTAAGTTTTGCATTAATTCTCTAGCTTGGAGAAATGATTGGCTACACTAGCATCCAGTACCTCCCTTTGCTGTTTATTTCTTCTCTTTAAAAAAACCTCCAGGCATATATTCTTATATCTCTATCGCCTTCTTTAAAAAAAACCATAATTGAGCTTTTCATGATTAAGGTCCTCAAAATGCTGATCTCTCCAGCAAAATATTATTTCACATCTCGCTGTGTCATTTCAAAATACTTAAGAGTTAGACTTCTCCTACTTTGTTTTGATTTTGTATGTCTACACAAACGGAAGATAACATCTTTAGTCACAATTCTGTGTTATGCTTGAACTCTAACCTGTGACATTCACCTAGCTCGATCTAACAAGCTTTGTGCTCCCTGTCCAGATGAAGAGTGATACTTCTTCATTAGCAAGATCAGTTTCACCTTTAAAAACCCTTTGCTTCCCGTTTGCATTAAGCCAGATTGAGATGTCTTGGGTCACGATGACATTTCAGGAGTATTCAGAAGCAAAAGAGGAAGTCATTACATCTGCAGTTCACCTGCAAAGAAGATGTCATTAAAAGAGGAAGCAAAATGAACCCCTGTCAACTTGTTAGGGCCCAAAAGGTAATTCTGCCATCATATATGGAGCAGGGTAGGATACAGAATCCTATTATTGCTGACACCAGATAACTTGCTGGTGTAAAAGGTTCTCTTTTCCAGAAAAGTTCAGGTGATACTAAATTTATTAATGTGTCACTTTGGGGAGATGTGATGTCATTTCTGTTGTCTGCAGGGATGAAAACTGGAGTGTCCTTGCTCCTGTCAACACACTATCATCTTAATTTCCTCCACTGTGCACCTCCTTGCCATCTGTGGAGGGGAGAGCAAGGGATAAGGGTGAAGTGTCAGGGGAGATGCCTTTTTAAAACAACTACCAGTATTTGACATTTATCATTTTAACCTGCCTTTTTCCAAAACACAAATTTATTACACAAATTTATTTATTTCTGGTGAATGGTTGGCCAGATCCTGCCAGGATCCAGTTCCTATGAGTTGAAGCATTACCTGATACTGTAGCTTTGCAGAATCAGGATTTTGTTCTTCTCTAATAATCACTGGTTCAGAAGAGATAAATATTACTCTGTTTTCTACTTGAAGTAAAATCTAGCATCTGCATTCCACTCCAGTGTAACTGAAAAGACAGTTGATTTTTCAGACTGTGAAGGTACCTGATACAGTTCTGCAGAAACAATTATGTTACTAATTTCGAGTGGGTGAAAGTCTCAATCATGTCCATTATTTCAAATAATGTGGCTTTGGGTTTTTTAAAACGAAAACTGGCATCTTTTTGAAATATCCTGGTTGTAGAAATACAGCCAAATGTTTGTTTTTAAGAAATAGGGGAATCACTTTTTTGATGCAGCTGTGTTGCATAAGAATACTTCCATCCTGAATCATTTTCTCTGCCTCCTCTATCTGGAGCTGAAGAAACTAAGCTGAACTCTTTTAATGAAGATGGTGTTATTAAAAGGGAACATTTTCCAGGTGAAAAACATTTTATCTTGGTCCCAGAATGCAATCTAAGAACATTGTAGTTACAGGAAATATTTTCTTCCAGTTCCAAGGTTCTGTGTGATTCTGTGCAATACATTTCAATATGGGTGTTATAACAGCTCAGCTGATACTGATCTTAATGGATTTTTGAACTGCTAATATTTCAGATTTGAACTGCTTGTACTTCAATTGATGATCTGAGCATTCCACAAATACCAGAACTAGCATGTTTACTGCCCTGCTGTTGATTGATATCTCCTAATGAAAAAAGCACCTGCAAAAATGATAAAGGAAAGTTACTAATTGGTTTAACTTAAGCTAGCCCCTTCATATTTTGTAAATGAGGAAACTTTTAAGGAATTGCTGCTGGAAGCCATCTGCTAACTAAATAAAAATGAATGATAATCATCAGGTTCCATGTGCCACTTAGAGCAAGTATCAGAAAAAAAAATTACAGCTGCTTACTTCGAAATAAAAGCAATGCAAAAACTCAAATTCAAAGCCCCTAATAATCATCTTTATATTATAAAGTGTTGATCAGTTTGATATACACAAACCTGTCAGCAGGTCTGGGCTCCTTCTCTAGATATCAGAGAGAATATGTTTGGTCACTTTTAAGAGCTGCTAGTAGAATTTACAATAGTAAATCATGATTTATTATTCCTTCCAGGACATCTCATGTTTCTGTTCCCAATTCTGCTTCCCTCCTCGTCATCCTTTTTTCAGCTAAAACTGCACCAGGCTGGGAAATGTTCAGGATGTGTGTTTTCCTCTTGTATTGTGCATAATTTTGCAAGTCATTAAACCTTTGTTTCTTGTCTTTTCTAACCTTCTCTCTAACCTATCTAAAAAACTCTCAAAGGAAAATGAGTCAATCAGGAAAGAAACAGCTCTGATGCCAAACAGAAAAAAAAAACCCAAACAGAAATAGTAATAAAAAGGGAGAAGCTTTCACTTAAGGAATGCAAGTACAATCAACTTTAGGCTCCTTTAAAGACACATACAATGTTTTAATTTATTTCTACTGCCTGTGAAGTTCTATTGAGTCTGAAAGGTTACCCATGTGTGTAAAATTAAGCACACTGAAGAATGTGGGAATACTTCAAGCTACATTTTAATATGAAGGATTCTACATAAGCACAAAAGATGAGATTCTTCTGTTTTGTACAAGTAAATGCCAGAAACCACATCATTCTATAACAAGGGCCCATCCTGTTTACCATGTTGGCATGGCAGTCCCGAGAAAATTTAATTTCCTTCACTAGAGAGAGATACTTTCTTCCTGTGCTAGCAGCATTTTGGTTGTGTTGTGAGCAGCAGGACCATTTAGAACAACTGGGTTTAAGCAGTGCTGGGTGTTTTATCAGGGTGACAAAGGGGAATTACATTGCACCCATATATGGCACACAATGCTTGGACAACACGTCGTATTCTCTGTGGGTAAAGTTCACTTCTGGGCAGGAAGCCAACAAAAGGCTCATGCACCACTTAAGTCCCACTTAAACCCTGTTTTGAAGGCTTAATAGTACACAGGCCATGTTCTGGCCTCTTGCCCAGGAGTGAATTTTACCATGTTCGATCTCCTCTCTCTGCATGCAACAGGGGCAAAAGGGCACTGCCTTTGTGCTGGGCAGGACACTGATTTCTGGAAGAAAACACCAATCTCCTCCCCTCCAAAGAAAGCCACAAATCCACAGAACAACATCTCTCCTGGTTTATGGCTAATCCACCTTCCCTGATGCAGTGAGAGGTCATGTGAAGCCAAGAGTTCTGTCCCAGAGAACCAGGGATGCACCTAAGGACTGGCACGTGGCTGAGGTGGAGACTTCCCTCCTGAGCTGTTCAAGAGCTTCAGCTGTCCTTTTCTGAGCTTGGATTAATTTTACCTCTGTGGTGACCATTAAGAGAATTTTTTCTCTGTCATTTCAAAGAACTCGGTTTGTTTGCATAGCCTGGAATCTAGAGGGGAACTGATAATGCTTTCTTGGACAATGCCTGCAAAGTTGTTTTCCATTTTAAGAGCTTGTGACATGCACCAGTGTCCAAATGACTTTTCTACCATCACTGAACAGGAGGAGATAGTCTATTGCATCAATATTCTGCATGAATAACTTTTCCTGTTTTCACTGTTATTTCACTGTTATTTGAATGTGCAGTGTTACTGTAATACAAACTGTATTAAACTATTGCTAGAAAATAGCTATTCACAGTTATAATTAGCTTACAGTACTTTGTATTTTCACCTGATCTACTGTGGAGTTCTCTGCAAGGCTGGGGGCTAAAGGTACTATTTGCTTGCAGGCAGTTATGAAAACAACACCCAAAGTGTAAGATTTCATATTAAAGATGAACATCATCTGTCTTACAGTTTAGACTTTATGTATGTTATTCGTATATTAATTAATGAAAATTCAATGAGCAGAATTATTTTGAGATATGGCTTTCTGTGAATGGGTTCCAATCCATACTGATTAAGTAGATTGGAAATATTATTTCCTGATCAGATTTTTTTAAAGTGCATTTCCTTCCTAATTAGCAAGCAGAACGTGGAACACAGTAAGTATACAGTTCCCTTTAATAATTATTTTATCTTTATTTTTCAAACAGAATAGTGATTTACTTAGAATATCTTTCAGAGATCATTTAAAAGACAGAAGCTTATGCCCATTAAAACACAACTCCTCTCTGAAAACTGACTTTGTGTCACCAAAATACTTGCGAGGTTCAAAAAATATTTTGACACATTTTACTTTTCAATCGTTATAAAAGGATTTTCCCCCTACGTATTCTTATTGTGTCTTCATTTCCAGAATTGTTTTTAATTAAAAAAAAGACTGTTTTGTTACAATGGATGATTTCAACCCACAAAATATCCTATTGTGCTTGCTATCAAAACAAACAGGTGCACCCAGCAGCATGCACGGTATGCAGTGCAATTGAGCAAACAGTTTGTGCAAAGATTTAAGCTCATTTGAACAATGTGAGTTCAAGTGATATGAATTGAAGCCAAGTATTCTGGATGAAGGGCTCAGATCTGAGGGAATCTGGATGGAGCCCAGAACCTGTTGATCTTTGTGGGAATTGTGGGCACTTTATGCTGTGTAAGAGATGACAGTCTCTGTCAGGGTTAGTTTCTCAGTTTGAAATACACATGAATTTTTTATCAATAGCAGAGTTACTTTGCTATTGAAACTCCATGCTCCCTCCTGCTCATATATGAAAAAACTCTTTCTGTTCAGACGTTTAGCAGAGATTTCGTAAGATGGGAAGACATGGAAACTAAAATTTGCTAAAAGTCAAAGAAAAAATGACTGGTAGTTAAATAAAGTTAGCTGTGAAGTTTCAGAATATCTCAATTTCCTATGTGGTTGGCTTCTATGGGTTATATGATTTAATTCCTGGATAGCCAAGGTGCACAGCATAGCATTTTCATGGAGAAAACACACTTTACAGCAGTTGGATGACTTTCCTCCCTACAGCCTCAGAGTTACAGTGGTAGGGAACACAAGGGGACAGTGGTAAACTAAAATTCTCTTTGCTGCAAGGCAAAGCAACCTGTCCTTTACTGCCAGAGTGTTGTGTGGCTGTCTATGAATATTTCATTACTGCTGGGCTGGGGCCACTGATTCAGTTCAGACTCCCAATTAGCACTCTGCACCTAACTGTCTGTTGTTATCTCTTTTTACTCTGCTGTGATGTCTTCATTTATCTCAAGTGGATGGTTCCTTTATGTCTCCCCCTTCCTACCCTTCTGCTCCCTTCCATGGTGCTTCAGTGCCTGTAGGTTGCTGTATCCTCCTCCTGCACTGGAAGGAGCTGCTTGCCAGGAGTCCCTGGAAACTCTCTGGACTGGACTTCAGTGTCTCATTGTCCTAATCCTAATAACAGTGAGTGAACATTTTCCTGATCTTGCCTATGATGTTACTATGATGTTTACAGGCCAAACTCCCTGATTTCTCAAATGGCTGAGAGGTCCCTCCATCAGCCATCCCTTTGTCTCTCCTCTCTGTGAACAGTCACTGCACACTCTTCTGGCTCTGATCTATAATCTCTTCTGGATAAACCAGGATCTTTATTTGTTCTAATGAACATCTGTAGGACAATTTTGATTAATAACGTGAGTGCATTCTGGTCACATGCAGTCCAGAAGATCCCAGACCCAGCAAAAGATGGTTCTACTAGGGTCTCGAGATGTCCCAAAATGAATTGTGGTGTATGGTGATACTAAGCAGCTTCACATTATTTTTGATATGAAATTGTTCGAAACTCTGAACTAGGCTGAATTTTTTTTTTCTAAGATGTTAAAAATATTTGAAACCCTTTAACTCAAGACTAATGCAGCAAGTACAAACTCCTCCAGCTTGGAGTGAAGTTGGAAAGTGGAAGGAAAGAAGTACTTTCTGAGGTGAAACTCCTAAACAGACAGTATCATTTTTCCCAGTTGGCAGTTACAGTTTGGTGATCCCAGACTTCTACATGCAAAAATACTTGACTGTCAAAACATACTTATTGACTAAAAAAAGGAGAAAACATTTCTGCTTCTGAGAGGGGGTTGACTACTCAGTGTTTGTCAGCCTCTAGTTCTGGGTGTTCATTATAAAATTTTGACTTCACATATATGGACAGGTTTTTGGCAACAGAGGATGGTTCAGTTTTGTTTCTACTTTCATTAATTTTACTTCAGTTTTCAGAGAAAATCTTGTAAAATGCATGTTTGTTTAGAATCATGTATGTGCATGTTGCATGTGCAGAGTCTTTATTTATCAACCACCTTGGTCCAGAATTTAATAAAAGGGTAAAGTGAAGGAAAGTTTTTCCCTTGGAGACTTGCATTAAGAGTCGTGGCTTTATTAGATAAATTTAATCTCATAGACATTTTGTGAATAATTCTCCACGGACTGGTTCCTTCTGGGTCCTCGCTTTTGTTTCCAGTAGTCAAAGTATTAATAGGGTTAAAGGTGCTGGCGTGGTGAATTTATGGGCGGCATCCCGCAGTCCGTTAAAGCAGGATCACTAATGGGTGACCTTGAGGTTCGACCGTCCCAGCCTCGGGAAGATCAAGTCTCAGACCCCTCCTGCAAGTGCTCTGACCTCTCCATTCTTCCCCTCCACGGCCTAACCTTTCACTCACTGAACTTTGACCAAATTATTAAGCAAACACCTGCTTAGGTCTCTGACCAAAGACTGTAGACCAGGAGAGCTGCCATAATTCCTTGTGAATTAGCTTTAATAATAACAATACTGGCCTAAGGAGAAAATCAGGGGGTAGGTTTACAGTAAATAATCATGCTGCTACAGAGCACATCCAGAATGGGCCCTTCAGCAGCTCTCACCTACAGTAAATCAATGCTAATCTATATGACTGTGATAATAACGGCTTGTCAGCAGATACAGTTGCTTTATTTGACTTGACTAGGACAATGACTAGGTAAAATTTATTTCCTATTACTAAAACAAGACAAAGACGAAGATTAATCCTTTGATGCCAGGGATTTCCCATTGGTAATAATGCAGAAACTGCGTTAGTGTTCAGCACTGTTGCTAAGAGTAACTGGAAAAGGGGGGAAAAAGGCTGAAAAATATCTGATTATGTCGAATGTTAAGCTTGTGTAATTCATCTGATTTACAAATTGAAGGAATAGTCTGAATTTCCCCACATTTCCTTGGATTGCCTTTTGGCTGTTGTGGTGTGATTTTATAAACCTGCATCATCTGAGATCAACTCGCACTCGAGTGGCTCCAGCACATTGATTCTCCCTAAACAGATTGTGAGTATTGTTTAAAGACTTTACTCACAAAAAAGTGGTTGAATCTGAATTATTATACAATAATAAATAGGATAAAACGTAGCTAAGAATATTGCAAATTAAATTAAAGGTAACTTGGTATACACCCATCTCCTGCCTATAAACAATATTAATTGTTTTTTGATCAGTGTACATCTTTTTCTGTGTACAGGGTTATTCAGATTGACTGTCCAAGTTTAAACTGATTTACATGGATTATTATTTTTCATTCCTTGACTAGAATAGTTGTAAGATAAAACCTGGAACAGTTGGATAGATGGCATGGAGTACATGTACATATTTACTTGAAAATGTGTAATTTGTATATATATAAGTATTCACATTCAGAAAGGCTGTACTGTAGGCCTAGAAAAATATCAGTCAGGTATCTGGGAGTCTGTTGCATAAAATCTGCCCTGGACTATGCCCTTAAGTAAAACTGGTGGCTTCTTTTCTGGAGAAAAGAAATGGAATTACTTATGATGAGGTATTGGTTTGAGAGAGGAAGTAAGTTAAAAGATAATGAATATCCAGTAAAAGTTACAAGGCAAGCACTGTAAAGAGTAGATGGATTTTAAAATGATGTTTATTTGAATTCTTTTGCTTTACACAGTTGTTAATTAGTGAAACACAAGACCAGATGATTAGAGCACAACAGAGATGTTCAGTTAAAAGTGTTACCTACTTCTCTTCCAACGTGCCAGTGTACAAGGTCAGATTTTGCCCAGATTTACACAAATCTAGCATCACCAAACTAATTTTCTACCCTCAGTCCTACCGAGCAATGCCACAGATGATGATTTTTTTCCATTTCATGAAAAAATATCATCAAGGGTCTAGCTGAAAGTCCAGTGGAACCAGGGGAAGTCTTTCCTCTGGCTGCAGTGAGCTTGGAACGAAGCCTCCCATGGTTGTGAAATATCCATAAGGTATTTGGCCACACATGAATCTGCAGACTGATGTACTCTATATTTGTATTTTATCACTATAAAACTAGTTCACTTCACATATTTACATTTATCAGATGTTGTTAGTGCTTTAGATGGGTCAGATTTGGATCATAGGTATGTTGGAAGTTAAAAAAATAGAAGAAAAATAGTAATCCATATTTTTTCAGATATTTTGTCATAGAATCACTTAAATATAACTCCCTTCAATGATAGAAACCCCTTAATTTAGAAATTAAAGGGAGATTTTTTCAATATGAAAATCAAGTAATGTCAATATATGTGCTTATGACTCATTTTTAATGTAGATGTGGGCAAGTTTTACTGATATGTACTTTCAGTTCTTTGTTCCTTATATCATTCTGATGCATAAAGTAGCTAATTTATTTATAAAAGCGGAAAATGTGTGTGTGTGTGTGTGTGTGTGTGTGTATGTTGTGGGATGTGTTAAATGTTTTCTTACAAACAAAAATGAAAATAAAAATGGTTTTGTCTTTGCTCCTACCTGCTGCTGGTGGGTAAAAGTTGCATTCTTCTACCCATAAGAATAGAAAACATTTGAAATATAACATCATAAACCAAGGATATATGACATGATTTTATTTGAAGAATGAACTGTTTTTGTGCGTATTGATAATTCAAGCAGAGAATTGTTTTAAAATATCACTGCAGGTAATGCCAAAAGGAAAGTAGGTTCTCTGGCATATGTAAAATGGAAAAAAGAGGATATTCCTGAAAGAGGAATGCACATCACTCAAAGGCATCAATAAATAAAGGTCTTTTTCATATGTAAATGGGAATTTCTAAAGTAAAATGGTATTGTTTTATAAATAGTGAGATAATATTCTTGAAAAAGGTTACCAGTGATTACATAAGTTATCTCTTCCATAAAGAAATTTAGAGCTCATAGTTGCTCTTTTCAATAAAAAAGGCTTTTCATCTACTCTCACACAGAAAGCCAAGCTATGCATTTTAATTAGAGATAATAAATAATTATATTAGGAAACTAAAACTGTTAAAGTCTTTTTGTGGTGCTGTATAGCTCTATTCCTCTCTAAACATATGAATATATACATTCAACTTTTGATTCACAGATCACATTAAAGGAGATAATACTTACATAAATATGATCAATATTGAGAGTCTTTTGACAAGGGCAAAATACCTTTATATGCTTCAAGCAGAAGAAAGCATCTTAAAATCTGTCCAGTGTACCCAGAAAATTAAGTGGCCTGAATCTAAATGCAAATTTAAAAAAATAACACCACTCCAAAAATATTATTAAATTCAAATAAAGACAATAACACCACCCCAAGAATATTATTAAACTAAGGAAATACGAGGTGATTGGATTTTTCTTAGAAATGTGTTGCCCTTGATGTCGCCAAATTCGGGAGAAAGCCCTGCCAGAGCAAGGGTCTGGTGTTGGGTTTAATGCATCAGCTCTAAAGGAAATACTGGAATTGTCCCTCTTGTTTGTGCTTCAAAATGTAAATTCCTCTTTTATTATTATTATTTTTATTATTGTTACCACACATAGAGACATCTTCCTGGAGTGAGATTGGTGCACCAGAGTCAAGGGCAGGGAAAAGCGGCCGAGCCAGCCTTGGCTGGGTTCTCCCCCCACCCGGGGAGCAGCTGACGTTGGGAAAGCAGAGAAGGGAACCATTAGAGTGGGCTTTGGGATTGACACTGACCTAGGGCTGCCATCCTGCATTGTCCTGCCATCTGCACAGACGTGAACTTTGCCTCCAAAATTTGGCTTCTCAATTAACGTGTCCAGCTGGGGGGAGAATTCCGTCATTTGCCTAATATCATTATTGCCACTGCTCTGACATATTAATATTAAAAATATATGTGAACGAATCGAGGATTTGCCTAAGCACTTCTCTTTTTATTTCACATAATAGGCAGGAGGTGAAAGAAGACACAATATAATTTGAAAAGCACAACCCTGATTAGGCAGTGATTGGTACACAGCTAGAGCTTACATTTAAAAACATTTTCATTATTAGCGGTGCCTGTCAAATATAATGTTTTTTATTTTTTCTAGCTGTTGTGCAAGTAGATACAAGGTCATATGATGTTTTGAGGTTTCAGTAAACAGAAAATTATTTATATCCTGCCAAGGTTTTTGCAGAATATACATCTTACAATGATATTTTTGACAGTGGATATTCTTTTTTAATTGCTGATTTTGAGAAAGGAAGACTCGAGCTTCAACCTTGTTGTTATGGTATGGTGGAATCAATGACTTCTCTGGATTAGGCCTTGAATGCTCCAAGCTTGGTTTTACAGCATTTGCAGGTCTTTTCTCCCTCTCAGCAGTGGCAACCTAATAGGATAATGAATGAGACCTTAGATGTTGGGATCTGGGGAGATTGGAGATAGAGTATAATTGTAAAGCTTGTCATGATGCAGCTCCTCTTAAGCTCAAAAGATGTTTTAAATGGATAACTAACAATAACATTATAGTTATATCCAGTCTCCTCTGGAGAAAATTGCACACTTTCCATACTCTCAGCAGCATTGTACTGTGTGCAACGTAGTGCTGCCTTCAAAAATACTTCTGAAGTGAAGAAGTCACCTTGAAAATATTCATATTCTGCCTGTCTCTGAGTCCTGAGTTATTTTCAGTCTTGAGCCTTTTCATGTGTGTGTGTGTACTGCTTAGTTTTTATGCCTCAGAGTAATCACATTGAACTCTCAACAACTTGTGAGTAAATCTAAATCTGCCAATAGCTGGGCATATCTCAGTAAAATCAACTAGTTCCTTTAAAAATTGCTCCTGTAACGTGTTTATAAAAGGTGGGAACTTTAAAAAACCTCTCAGTTGCAGGAAACCCTCTTTTTCCTACAGTATGGAATTTTTCACAGGTGTTTCCTCATGGCTTTTAAAGTTAAGGATGATTCACTTTGTTACAAGGAGTCTTTTTGGAGTGAGATAAAATGGTGCAAGTTTCCACATATTAACATGAATCTTTGAACTGAATTTAAATTTTCCTGGTCTTGTCTTAAATCATTATCAGTGCAACACATAGACAAGAACTGGTAAATAATACCCATTAATAAAAGTTCCAAAGGTTAAATAATTTAAGTGTATCACGTACTTTTATCGTAACAAAATAGGGCTGTGCTGTCTCTCATTGAAATGTGTTTGTCTCTGATTTAGTTGGAAAGAAATTCAACATCCTTATGTTCTAGATGGAGTGGATGACTTAATTTGTAGCAACTCTGTTAACCCTGACCAATGGAATTCTTTGCAGAGTTTTCCCATGCAGTGCTTTAGTGACATTACAGCTTCCTCTCAGAGCATTTTTAACCCTGTCTAATGCAAAGTATCAAGGACAGTAGAGGAAAAGAGCCAACAGAATTGCAGCAGGAAGCAAATGCCTTGCAGATATCGGCTGTGGAGAGCAGAAATTCAGTTTCACTGTTTCCCCAAACCAACTGCAAGCTCTGGGAAGTTGAGAGTGCTGCTGAACACACCAAGTCAGGGGCTGCAAGGAGATGAGAACAGCTGAAAAACCTATGGTACGTTCCCAACAAGGCAATTTGTGTCCCTGGGGTGTTTGTGTGCCCTTCTGTGACTTGAAACGTTGTGAGTGGTTCAAGCTGCTTTTAAATCTTGCCTCAAACACGTTGGATTTGCTGTTGGATCTCCTCTGTAAACTCTCCCTGCTGAAAAAGTTATCGGGTGGAGCAGTGGTAAAAGGATTGAGTGATGGCAGGGGGGCAGCTCTGGGATATAGACACTGATCTTTTGGGAGATCTGTAGGCTGAGAATGTCCTCACACACTCCCTCATCCCCTCCACGATCTCTTTTCCCTTCTCAGTGAGAACAAATTTACCAAAAATGCTTCAAGCTTGGCTTTGCAGCATTTGCAGCTCTCTTCTCCCTCCAGTGTTGTTTTTCTTTTGGAGGTAGGTGATATCCCTCCTCTGTTTGGTTTATTTCACTTTGTGAAAAATAAATCTGTTTTCAGAAATGCTTCAGATACTTCCCTGTGAGTAATTCTGTCTTCTGCCTCATGCCCCAAAGGCACTCTGAGCTGAGCTGATTTAGGGATTTTAAATGAAGACACTGGGAATGTTGATATACCATATAACTCTAAGGCATCTTCTTAAGCATATGCTAAAAATGGATTATGGTCTTTATTCCTTACTCACACTTCATCTTTCCAAATGGCTGATTACGATTTTCATCTGCTTATTTCAACATCATTTAGTGGGTAAGAGGAGGAAACACGTCCTGTTCCTGCTCCCATCTTCTAATCCTTATAATGTGATTATGATCCCACTGTTAAGGTCCTTACTTGAGAACTATCCAGGAGCTGGTCTGCGTTTTGGAACCCAGGGTGTCACATGTAGAAGGTTTGAGCATCAACAAATGCAACTGAAGCTGAATGAACCCAGGACTCTTAAAAGTATCTCCTGTTCTATAGTAAGAATAAAGCAAAAATGAATGGAAATTTCTGGAAATGGAAATCTGTATTCCTGCTGTTGTCATTCACCATGGTTATTGACCATAATTTTATTGACACAGGTGAATTAGGGCTAAAAAAAAAATACTAAAAAAGTATTTAGGGTGGCTGCCAGCAGGTTTGCCCTACTAGATACTTCACTGCTTTGAAAGAGAAAAACATGGAAATAACCTGGTCTAGTGGAAGGTGTCCCTGCCCATGGCAGCAGGGTGGAATCAAATTATCTTTAAAGGCCCCTTTTAACCCAAACAATTCTATGATTAGATGGTAGGAAACAAATTGTTTTTGAATATAAATCACATCTTTAATTTTATATAAACTCTGGTTCATAGTCAACAAGGCAATTCTTCAATAAATCAAATAGTTGGTTTCTTCAGGTTCTTTAAGGTAAGGCTGGGATTAGAGATCTTTCAGAGAACACTGTAAATTTTGCTTTGACAATGCACATTCCAAAAGGAGTTAGGAAATTTTCCTGTAGATATTTATGCTAAATTACTGGAGCATTATGAGAGAAGCAGCTCAACAACACCACACTTGTGGAAATGACACTTCCAGAATTACTAAAAGTCACAAATATTAAGAGTTAAACTGAAATGGGGATCACATCTGGAGTTGGTTCTTCACCCAGGAGCTTTATTATCTATGGTGTATTTGTTACCCTAGTGTGTTACTTGGTGTGCCCAAACCCAGGGCTTTTTTCTTGACTCAGAATCTCATTTATTATCTGTTACAGCTTAGCAACAATTAACACATCTTCCCACTTCCACACTCAGTACTTATTCAAATAACTCTTCTGACAGTTTCAAAGGCTGTAACTTCACATTATTTTTTCATCTTTCGCACATGAACTTCTCTGCCTTGGTTTTATTAAATGGAAATGCTACATAACTATTGCAAGGAGACTCAGACTGAATCCGGACCAGAAGCATTAACTAGCTCAAATGAGAAATACAAACTAAAAAGCTGTCTGTCCATTTTGGAAACATGCAGATAATGTGTGTGTCACTTGAAATTCGCATGCATTTGGGATCGGCAAAGAAAAGTAATATACAGCAATGATATCTTTGATCATCGAGAGAACTCAGAAACATAGGAACTGTGTCGAGTGTGGTTATCATCAACCCATTTTCTATTCCCAGTGCACAAATCATTTCATGCATTCTACAACCCAAGCCACGATGCTGGGCTTCAAAAGCAATTTCAGCAGCAAAATAAGGTGCTTTTCTTCAATTTTCAAGCCATTTGTACGAGGTTAGTGTTGTTTACCCACCTGGTACACTGATATTTACATACCCCTTTAAAGAAAATTGGTAGGTATGATTTATGGAGTACTGTAAGAGCACAATTTTCCATGTAGTGCACCTAATCTGAAAGGGCACTTGCAAAGGTCACTCTGGCCATACAAATACCAAGTCTTCTCTTTGGAATAAGTTAGGATATTCATTTTTCTTGGAAAATGTCAGCAGTACCCTACTCCAGGGGTTAGTTTATGCAGATAAATGCGTAAGCCTTTAATCTTAAGGCAAAAATACTCTACACAAATGTAAGAGAAGTCCATCTATCACTGTTAAGACCTGTAATTTGTTTTTATTTAAATCCCAAGCCAGGGCAGCCTGGGCAACAAAATTGTTAACATGGTAGCTCACATCTGAGCCAAGATTAAAGTCTATAAACATACATCTGCTTTCAACCTGGGTGAACAATACACCATGTCTTCTGAAAGCCATAATCTGGATTTCCAGCATCTCAAATATCTGCTCTTGTTGTGCTACTGGGAAGTCTCAGAGTGCCTGACCTGAGCATGTTAAATTGTCCAATAAGTGCACCGTGTATTTCCAGCATTTTATCTCTCAATGAAGAACAGTGACAAACGTTTTTATAGTAAACACACCATAATGAAAAAAAGATTCATTTTCCAACTTTGGACAAAAAGGACATAAACCTGAGAATTGCTTAAAATTATTCCAGTACCATTTTTCATATAAAGGATTGATTTATATATATTTTTTTGTGTGGAACGCTCCAAGGTTTTTTTGTTCCATTTATATTGGCCCCTCTTTATCATTACTAAAAGTTGTTTTTGACAACAAGAAACACTTCCATCTTGGTTGTTAATCATATCCATGTGGGAAGTTGTTTTTATAGATAGTTTTTCATGCCTGGTTTTAAATCATTTGGCAGAATATTTTATAATGAGGAGTCTCAGCTTTATTTGAGTTGTCTCAATAGCCAGAAACAAAGACTGTGATCTTAATGAGATCTAGGAGATTTTAAAATGGAAATCATGTTGAAGCGCTTTTTACAAGTGATGCTTTAAATGTTTAAACTGGGAAAACTAATACTTTGGGAATTTTTTTCAGAAAATGCTGGTCATTACTACTAAAATTTGTCAAGGTGCATAAGAATGATGGATATAGTTGGTAGATCCAAGTCCACTGCTATTTTTTTCCCATTTATTTTTTTCATATTTCAACAAGGAAAGGGTGATGCACCATACAGTCCATCCTTATTTCACATGAGCTGCCTTTAAAGAGATCTGGACACTGTGTAATTTATTACAACAATTGCAAAGATGTGTGGTTCAAGCAAGGTGAACCAATGAGTTAGGGAGCTCCTCAGGATTTGATGCAACACAGTGATTTGTTCTGGAAGAATAATTCTCTCTCATGTGCTGTAGAATGTGCAAAGTAGAACTTTTAAACGAAATCTTAAAGCATGTTTTTGTTAACTGTCTTGTATTTTCCGCAGTGTAGTTTTTGTCAGTTATTTCTAAAGATAGAGGTACTTTGCCTGGTAACATACAGGAAAATCTCAGGAATTTACCTGCAGATCAAATCCTTTCAGTCACCTTGGAGGATATTCTGGGCCATCATATACCTGTGTATAGGCTGTGTATGAACAGAGATTGGCCAGTTCATAGACTATGGCAAGGAATCTTTGCAAGGTGCTTTTAATTGCAGAGAACAAGATTTACATTTATTTCCTTCTAGATTTGTGGGTACTTATTTTTCATAGGCCTTGGAAAAATTGATACCCTTCAGAGGCTTTTTGATTTTTTTTCAGACTGTTTTGTTGTATTTGCCTCATTAGAACAAATTTAATACAGGGAAACAAAGTCCTTCAACAGAAGCATGCAATACTGATCAAAACAATTAAATTTTCTTTTTGCTAATACCTCTTAAAGTGGTGTTAAAAATTTCTCTTGGTAGAGGACGTAAATCTTTCACTATGGACCATGTTGAAATTTTCTGCAGCATCTCCATACTGCCATTAAAAAAAAGTAACACAAACTGGATGAGATTCCAAACAGGCGATTAGTTTGCCATTGAAGCATAACCAAATGCCTCAACTAAAACAAGCAAACAAGCAGTCAAACATGTGAACATAATTTTCTATCATTTCTTTTTGATGTGGATTGGATGGGAAAAATCTGGGATGCAAGCCATGATGTAGATTTTCAAAATTGATTAGCATTTTTGGACAGTGGCAGCGATTTCCGTGGTGGTGTAATTCATTTTAAGCTAAAATTGATTAGTAGGGTTTTTCTCTTTTTTTTCTTTTTTTTCTTTTTTTTTTTTTTAAAAAAAAAAAAAAGCGCACCAAAATTGCTATGCAAATCAAGGTAAATGGAGCCACGAAATGATAGTGGAAACATAGATAGCAAAATTTTAACTAAGCCTAGTGAAGGCCAGTCAATTTTGCAGTGTACGTAGGATGGCTGGGAATGGTTTTCCTTGGTTTAGATGAGGGATTTATAATTGTGAAACAGTTCTTACAGAAGAAAGATTGTTTTGTCCATTAGCATCACATTAATCATGGGTAAATTCTCCTTAATTCTAATGTGGGTATAGCAATTCTGTGGAAATGCCATTGTAGCTTAATGTTAATGTCCACTTTCATGTTTTGGTGACTTCAGGAGTTGGTTTTGCAGCCATTCAGTCTATCCCAGCTGACTGCTGGTGGATAAGTGGATCATATTTTTACAGCTCTTTGACTTCCCCTCTATTTCCAATACACAGAACCATTCCTTACAGAAACTCTGTTCTTTTGGTGTTATCAAACGCAAACAGAAAGTTAAGGAGTGAGTCATACCAGGGCAATTCTCAGAAGAATGAGATCCTGCAAAGGTCAGCTTTTCTTGCTCGTCAATTGTTGACATTTAAGCATTTATTTCAGACGTTGCTGATAATGTTTTCTGAGATAGTGGGGAAGAATTGCTGTGGTGGTATGCAATTATGAGCATAATGAAATGCAAAAATGCAAATAAGGTGATACGTGCCAGTCCTTTTGAGTGCCTTTTGTCAGAATTGCAGGCACCATGAGACTTTGATAGATACCATGTCAGTACTCATTGCTAGAGCTGTGATATCTTTTAAAGAAGCATCTCTAACATGTTATCACTGGATGCTAATTAGGAGTAACCTTTGAAGATGAAAAATGCAGAGGTCATATTCAGTAAACCCTAAAAACAGCATTGAACTAATTGTGTTGATATAATTTTGCTGCACAAGACAGCATTATCCTTTTTTATGCTTTATTTATACATCAGCTCTGTAATACCCAGTTCAGTGATACTTAGCATCTCTTCTGCCCCAGGGATTTTTTTTCATGGGGCTGCATCCTGTTCATTAAAGCCTCTGCATTTTCCATGAAGATGCATTCCTGCATATTCCTTTAAAAATTTAGCCATTACCGAAGGTCTTTGTAACTCAGGATAATATTAGATCAGGGAAAGAACAGCTGGATAGGGTGGATAAACTACAAATACGGTGAGGCTGGAAATCAGAAGAGCAACTGTTGTAATGCAGTGATGAAGCAATAGGCCTAAAATGCTTTGGTAGTGTTAAGATGGAATGTGAACTACTTCTAAATAGTTTTTAATGACAGAGTTGCCTGCAGTTACCAGGACATGACTTTGCTGAACCAGAAGGTCCTGGGTTCCCCATAAAGTGCTGGATTTTCACAGCCAGGTACCGTATCTGCCATACAGTTAAAGTGGAAAGAAAAATCCCGTGTGTTTAATACTTTTGTCTAGAATGATTTTGGACCTGGAGCATGCTGCTCTGATAATGATGGTTTTTCAAAGCAAATGCTTTAAATTCAGCATTTGAATCATTCTGTTAAGTTTAGCATCCATAATTGCACTTCCTGTAATGACTCCATACAAAGGGAGGCACTTAAAAAGTTCACTGCTGCTTTGGGGCCACTATTTCAGCCCATCACAGAATTAGGCTCAAGAGCCTGTGTGATTATTCCACTTTGCAACATTGGGTACAGGTAATCTTTGCTTTCTTTGGTAGTTTAAGCGAGCATGATGTAGAAATAATTATTAAAAATTTGTATCCATGAGTTCTGCCTGTCAAAGAAGCAGGATTCGGGCATGTGAAACATTCCAGATTTTGTGTGATTTCATCCAGCTGGATTTGCTGTTCCAAGTTCAAAACACATTAATATGTCAGACCCAGAGAAGGACTGCAGGAAAATGTGAAATAAAAACAGAAAACAAAAGGAGGAAATACTTTCAAACAGTGGACTGGCTTAATCAGCCCTTATACCAGTTAGCTCTTGTAATTCCCCTAGAATCAGGGATGAATCAGTTCCTGAAAAGATTTCTTCAAAAATTGTTTCTGGTGCCAAATGTTCCTGAGAAACTGAGAAGAAAATTCCAAAGGCAAGCGTAGTTGTTCAACAGCCACTGAAAAAGGGGGCACGTTGAACTTAATTGCATGGAATAGCTACAGCTGTCAATACTTTCTTCTCTTTTGCAGCATCTAATGTATTCAGATTTTAAGTTTTTGACATGGAAACCTTAAAAGAATTAGAATAATTTCCCTGTTTGGGGGTTGTTTTGCATACAATATATATCAGCTTTGATGTTATTTCACTGGGGAGCTAGTTGTCAATCCCTGTGTGTAGTTTTTTTCTTTTTTTTTTTTTTTCCCAGAACTTTTAATGTGGTTTTCTTTTATGATGCTCTCTCAGATATAAAGCTACTCTACTTTGGCTACCAACTTAATCAGTCCTCATTATAATTATACTCAGCATATTATCAACTTTGTATTGCACTCAAAATTACTTGCCCCTGGGGAATGATGCCAAGAAGAATATGAAACAGATCTCAGGCAAAACTTGTATCTCACGTTCTTTGCAGATTTAATTTTTCAAGGGCTATCTCTGACACTTGAAATAGAAGATGCTGCATTCTGAAAACTCTTTCTTGCTCTGTCTTTTGTATTTGTCTGTGATAGGTTCCAGTTGTCAGCCAAGGCTCTCATGTGCTATGATAATGTAAGTGATAATAATTTTTAGTGTTTACCATAAGATTGTTTTGCCTCTGTCATAAAGGCTTGGCTGTAATAGAAAATCTCTATTATACCTGGACTCACCAAATGAATTAAAGCAATGAACTTTAGTCTCTAGTCGCTGCTTTAGTCCTACTTTCTGCAGCATGTCAGCAGATTTAGCTTATGGGACTGGTAAACTGAAAAGGTGTGAGATAAAATCCTTGCTGTATTCAATGGAAAAAAAATCATTTGCTGGCCATGTTTGCAAAGCTTCTTTGCAGTTGTCTAAATGAACAGGGTTGAAAGCAACTGGTTTTACTGCTGTACCTTTGGTATCCCATTTTCCTATCAAATTCTGACCATAGTGTGGTAACTCAGGTCATTAAGATTTGTCTAGTGTGAGGATCACTGCTCTGAGAGGGACATCCTGGAACTGGATCTCTGTCTCATCACTGTTCATTCCTAAATGTACCAGTTCAGTTCTACTACTGGGTGTGGAGACACAAAGTCCAGCCTATGCCTCATTCTGCCAGTTTTATTTCTCTTCCAGGAAAACACAAGCATCTGCCAGGACTGGGTTCAACATGAAGTGATTCAGTTTTGGAACTTGCTGCATTTATTTGTGACATTGCAGCAAGTACAATTAATGTTTAAGCTTAATTCAGGACCTGAGAACTAGATGAGTATTTCTGGTGGAGGCACATGCTGTAACCAAAACACAAAAACCCACGAGGGTGCCTTGCCTGTCTTCTTTGGTCTAGCAGTCTGTCTGTACAGATTTCCTCACAGATAGAGGGAGACTGCTTCTGACTGTTTTCCAGTGAAACAGACTCCAGCCTGATTTTAGATCTAATCCCCAGTTGGTCTGACATTTTAATGTGACATATAGTTTGAAGAAAAAAATCTGCACAAGTTGCCAATGGTTTGTCTTCTTCAGAAAGGGTGGGAACACTGTGATTCTTTGTGCTTGATTACCACTGAAACTTACAGGTGTTTTTCTGATGCTGCTGCTGCTTGGATAGGGTAGACATGAAATCCACAGAATGCTACTCCAAAATTCAGTGCTCTAAATAAAAAGACAAACATCCCGAGGTTATACAGTTCAGTCTGAGTCAGAATGTGACTCAGCTTTCTCCCTGTTTGGACCAGTTTTTAAAGATGTGCTTATAATTCCCATCACTCAAAAGGGCTTGCATCTGTTTTTCAATTGAGGAAAAGCCCAGCATCACACGTACTTATACAAGTACTTAATTTTTTTTTAAAAAATCGTGTTATTTAATGTAGTCACGGGAACCCATGCAAGAGAGGGGCCACCTGGCAGACTACATTTCCCAGGTTCCCACATAGGTGGAAGCAGAAGGTACCACCCATTCCCAGTTGGAAACACTCACACGTGGTGGGCTCTGTCTTTCTCTGCAAAGGCAGATGTGGCTCTGTGTGAAGGTAACTGATAACACAATTATAGCACCTCTTTCCCAATCTCTGCTTTCTCCACTCTCTGTTTTTCCTTTAATTAACGCTTTTGCTGTTTTAACAGCCCTAAAAACAAAACCTTTTAAAGATACCCTTTTCCTCAATGCTCACTGCTTTGTGCTTTGCTCTAAGCTTCCTGTATATCCTGGGCTTTAGTAGGACAAAAGAAGTGTCCTGCTGGCTCTGCTGGTGCTGCCTGGTTGTAGCAGAGTTCTGAGCACCTGTGTGTGTGTGTGTACTGGCAGTGACCTGTGTTTCTGCTGCCAGATATTTCCACCCCTTGGTCTAGGCAGTTAGTGGATGCTGTAATTACAGAAAGCTGTTGCATCCCAATAAACATTAGGTTGTGTGCTAATGAGGCTCGGCCCTCTCATGGAGGGAGAGACCCTTCTGTGCACTGTGAGCAGCGATACCCAGGCGTGGTGGCTGCTCCAGGGGTGCAGGAAGAGTGTGGTAAACATGAGCTCTTTGAAGACTTTGCTTCCTTACTGGTTTCCCTGCCGTATCATTGGGAGGGAATGAGAACACGTTGCAGTCCACCCAACTCAGACGTGGCCTGTGACCCAACTAATGCTGCTGGCACTGCATGATTTCTTCCTCTGGATTCTCCAGTGTAAGCAGCCAATTTATGGTTCCTTCTTCCACTGAAGGGGGAAGCAGCTCTGTGTGCCCTTTATGCCCCACTCGTAAAAGTCTGGACTTAATTTGGCCCATGTGAATTAGGGCTGTAAAAACAAAAGGCAGGTGAGGTTTGCAATGCTGGGCTAACCAAATAAATCACTTCTATTCTTTTTTCTTTTTTTTTTTCCCTCCTTTTTTTTTTTTTTTAACATGTTAATGTGATACCATGAGCCTTAAATAAAAATCCTCATTAATGAAGGAAAACGAAGGTGGCTCCTGAACCGTGTGCCACAGCCATGTGTGTGACACTCCTCCACTTTATTAGCCTGCTCCTTACCTCAGCAGCACTCCCAGCCTGCCCATGTGTTCCCTGGGATGGGAGGGTAATTAGTTCCCCATGCTGGCTGTGTCCTGGGCCTCTCCTGAGCAGAAGCTGACAGCCGTGTGCAGCCTTGTGCTGTGGAATACTGGTCATTAGGGACAGAGCTGAGATTACCTATCTTATTTCCTTCCTGACCTTAGGTCAGAGCTGAAGCACAGTCCCTGAGGTGAAGGGCTTTTGCTTTGTACCCAGTGCTGCCATGCTCAGCAGCTCCCTCAGAGCTGGCACCTCAGGGAGATGGCAAATCTTAAATAAACATCAGAACTAACGTGGGTGATAGGAATGAAATGGCCCTCTCCTAATAAAAACACACTTTGTCACTTAAGTGGTACCAGGAGGGCAGTGAGAGACTCCACTCTGTGTGTTTGACATTTCTTGCATTAATTGTGGCCTCAAGTCCACATTCCTCATGCTGTAATTCCAAAGTGGGGGTGGGGTGGGGGTATGTGTGTAGAACCCAGCCCCAAACACGTGCAAAAGTTGAAAAATGCTGAATTTCTGGTGTGAAAAGGCTATAACTGGGATGGCTCTTTCCCGAGTGCAGGGAATCCCAGGGCGTGGCTGAGCTGAACAGGGTTCTGAGAGTGTAGGATGGAGATGCTGTGGACCAGAGCTCTGTGGGATGCTCCCACTGTGCCATGTCTGTGCTTCCTGGCAGCCAACAGCACTGACTCCGCTGGAGAGCTTTTCCTGTTCCGTGCAGGTGTCCAGAGGGAGGCTGGAGAAGGAGCAGGTGGATGACATCAGGGACCTGACAGGGAAAGACAAGAGAAAGGACTGTAAGGCATGTTTCTGCAAGCAGTGGCTCAGAGCAGCACTGAGCCTGGACCAAAGCGAGATGGCTCCTCTATAATTGGCTCCTCTTAGAACTTTGGGGGCCCAAAGAAGTTGTAACTAAACCATTATAAGTGATATACACTAGCAGTTAGATCTTCCTAGTAACCTGGCTCTTTTTATATTAGATATAAAAGTAACCTCTTTTTATATTAGATATATTAGTAACTTCTTTTTATATTAGATATAAAAATTTCAAATTAAAGGATAACACGTAAAGGAATATCTTTCCCTTTTTCGTTTTACTCATTGCTCTCCGTTAGTGGATTTACTCAAGTTTCATATTCCGAGTATGGCAGAAACACATGCACAAATAAATATCAGCAGATAAATTATAGGATCACCTCTTAAGATTCCCAGAGCTATAATTAAAACCACGTTTGTTTTACTGGAATTTAGGTTTAGCAAATCTTTACATAAAACAAGATTTTTTTATCTCTATGTAATTTATGTAATGCAAGGTTTTTGTCTCTGTATCTATATAATTTATGTAATACAAAGTACTCGATTAGCCAATGTTAGTTTAAATTCTTCATGGTATTCACTGATTTCATAGCAGTGACTGTTTTGTCACAATTCAGCCTGTTATTTTACAGCTGGCTCCTACCACTGCTGGTAGGTAACTATGTGATATATAACTTGCAAGCAGTCCTGCTGTTTGTTACTGGCAATTAATTTCTCTGGTGCCTTTCTTCCATTCAGGCCAGGCCTTTATGTTCTAAATCCAGCTATTCTAATACTCCCCACTTCTGCTGTGTAGAAAAGACTCAGACTGACAGATTATCGCAGGGCAGTTAAGCATGTAATTGCTCAAATGAGTTAAAATCCCTTCAAATATCTGTCTTTGTACCTCATCACACCACTTCATGGACTCAAATATTTGACAATTGATGAAGATAAACTAAAAGGATCTTCATTAGCTACCAACCACCGTGACAAGCTTCTTTCAGCTAAAGGCTGGTGAAGTTTGGGACTTATTATCTACTTAAAAACTGCAGGAAAGCAGAAAAATACTTCAGTGCACTTTAGACTAGAGAAAACTAGAAGCTTACATGGTAGCTGGGGTCAAACAAAACCGTGGTTTGCCAGGCTAGAGCTGTACTCATTACAAATGGGCAGTAAAATACCCATGGAATCTTACAGGATAAAAACATAAAGGAAATATTTCAGGCTTCTGAGAGCAGCAATCATCACAGCCTCCCAGCTGATGGTAAATACAGGAATCTCATTCATTGCAATGCAAGTGTGCAGCAGAAATCCAGTTGTTAAGTGATGCCCCCCTTTTTATTGCTTTGCAGTTGTGCCCGTGGGAGTGAAAACTTTGACTCATAGTGCAGCCACCTGGATTTCAGGTGCTGTGTCTGAGGATGCTGAACATCATTACACTTAACAGGAAACTCAAGGCAAGGTGGGCTGGGCAGGCTGGGAGCTCACAGAGTATCTGAAGATGCCCCAAGTCATCTTCAGTTTTAGACACACCAGTTTTGTGATGGGTAGGGGTTTTAAAATCAGCCGATCTTCGTGTTGAAGTGCACTGTTGGAGCAGTGCCAGTGTTACTGGGTGAAAATGAAGCTACACTGGAGTAAAATGGAGCTGGTGTGAATGATCATGGCATCTCTGCATAGTTCTGAACCAAGTGGAAGAATCTTGTCGAGCATCAATTTTCTTTGCATTTCTTCATGAAATTCTGTAGTTTGGGGTGGGCTGCTGATGCTCCATGGGGTGGCTCCTGAGGGTTGTCCCATGAGTTGCTTAGGGGCTGCCATTCCTCAGGGATGTGTGATACTCTGGGATCCTCCACGGGTGCCCTCTTAAGGGCCCCTCCTCAGGCACATTTCCTTAACCATGTCCCTTCCCTTATCCCTTCCCACTGCAACCAATGAAATCTGTCAGATGAGGATTTTCTCTGTTGTGTTCTGTGATTCTGGTACCAAAATTGCCCTAGGGTAAAAAGAAATGAAGTATTACAGTCCCATTTACCTAGGTACAGTTTTTTTTTTTTTTTCTGTTTCAACTGTCTCTATCCCATTTATTGGGAATATGGGAGCTTATATAATTCATATATAACACATTATAGTGTGTAGGAGGTTCTTCTACTGTTTATTTAGTGTTTAAAATGGTTTCTGTGGTGATAAGAGCAGGGACAGAACACCTCCAGTGTACCTCTGGCCCTATTGAAACAGGGAGCTCTGCCAGGTTTCTGCTGCTGCTAACTCATGGCCAAAGAAACTGAATCCCTTATCTGTGGTGGAACACTGGACTTGTTGTGTTTTAACCTCCCATCCAAGATTAAAATACAGTACTGCACATTTCAAATATATTTAAAAAAAAGTGTGATGCCTAAAAAGCTCTTTTTGATCCTTTCAAGTGTTGGACATTCTTTCATCATCTTATTCACCACATGTTTTTAAAATGAAACAAAACCAAGCCAACAACTTGCCAGTGTTTCTTTTTTCCTAGATCCTGACCCATGTTCTCAGTGACCAGTGTAAAACTCTCCACATGTTTAAATTTCCTCACACCGAGATGAAGCTTGGAGTGTTTTGCAAAGGATTCTGCTCGATTCCCTCTGCACACAGTAAGTTGAACTTTAAGCTTTCTATTGAAGTTAATCACACTTTCTCTCATGAGTAAAAATGTTTTTAACATGAAACAACAGTCCACCGAGGTTTGACAAACTATATTTTAATTGTAATTGATTTATACCAAAAGATAAAATGAGTTAATTAGGGCGTGCTATCAGAATTAGTGGCAAGGGAAATGCTCTATAAAGCTGGCAGGTAGGGGGTAGGAGATGAGAGATTTTGAAAGGGAGTAGGACACTGGCGTTTGTAACCTCCTAGTGCTGAACTGAGGAAGGAAAATACACTACCTCTGGCTTTTGCATGTGTGGATTTTCTGTACTAGAGTCTAGATGGAGGTTGAGTGTGATCCAAAGAGATTGAATTGGATTTCTGTGACTGGTACTCCTTCACATGATATGAAGGGTATTTTCTTTGTTCCATCAACAAAGTGCTTCATTGCCCTCAGAGTTTTTGCCTGGTGTGAGGGTAGGCTCTGGTTCTGTGAGGCTGCCAAGCTGAGCCTGATCCAATATGAGCAAGTTTTAGAAAAAACAGCCCCTTATTTATCGGTTATGTTTCTGGTCGTACCAACAAGTTCTCTTTCAAGCTGTTGTAAGCAGGTGTCGCTTTATGCTGTTGGCAGTGGTGTGCAGTGTGCTGTGATTGTGGCTGTAACTTGGTCATGGAAAGCTTAGCAGAAATCCAGTTATCATGGTGCAGGCATTATAAGGGGTTATCTCAGCATCAGAAATGTGGGAGCTTGTCATTGTGGAGACACAACTCGTGAAAATCAGACGTGCTCTTGGCTTCTCCCGGCTCTTCAGGGGATGTGCTGGGTGGGTAGGGCTGTGTCAGCAATCTGAGGTAAACCCCTTCTCCAACCTGAGCATAACAATAATTGCTGTTGTGTGAAGTGAGGGACATACAAGTGTGTTGTACAAACCCATGGTTTTTATCTGAAAAAAGAAACCCCTTTTGTTCCCTTTTACGTGGAGCGGTTTTCAAGGTGTGTTGAAGTTTAGCAATTCCCGCTGTTCTCCTGGTGTCAGAACATTCAAAACACAGGAAGTTGTGTGATATTTAAGCCAGATTTAATTCTATCCCTTGAAGAAATGAGCCTGGAAAGACTGCAATTTAGACTGTCAGTTCCCATGTGATATTACTTCTTCTGTGAGATATCTCCAGAAGGTGCTGCACTTCTGATACCCCTGCATGCAGACCACATGTGGAAGTCACAGGGAAGAACATTTTCTCTCAGACAACTCTTGCAAATTATTTATATACTTCTTTATCCGATATAGTTGCATAATCTGGTTTAATATTGCAAGGCTGAAATGTGATGTAAAGAGCTAAGGAAGTTACGTGTGTCACTTCAGGGGTGATGGTCTAATTCACTCTCCCTATGGGAATCTGTCAGATCATGCCAACATAATGTTTGTCATTTTATTCTTGATTTAGGTAACTGGGGTCCTGCTATTGTAATATCTGAGATAAAATGATTATGTATGGAAGTTTGATCAATATAGACTTTAAAATGTTATGGAAATTTTTCCATATGTGGAGAAATCGCCATCCTTAGGAAAGGCTGAAAAGCCACAAATGTTAATTTTGCAAATGAATCTGGGCCATCTGCATATTCCTGTTTGTTGGGTTCAGTTGCCTTGAGATCTTATAGCATTAGGAGAACTGGGTGACTTGGTAAATTTAGAGGTTTAAATTTAGAGTCTTCTTAAAATTGCAGACTCTTTCTAATCACGAGGGGTTGGTTTGGAAAATACACACGACAACAACAGAGAAGGGATTTTGGTGAAATTTAGTGCTGCCCTTTGCATTTCACCTTTGTCCTTCTCATCCATTTGTGGAGTCCTTTCCCCTGCTCCCGTTCCCCTCGTGCATGACAGGTGAGGTTGGATGGGAGACAGTCAATACAGTGTCTCATGTATATTTCAAAGAACAGCAGTCAATTAACCTTGGGAGAGTTGGACGTTCTCCTGTCTATAACAATAGGCCGAGACACTAAATGCAATCAGAGCATGGGGACACAAGGGAAGAGCTTGAGTCTCTCACATGCAAATAAGTCATACTGAGGTCCTCCTCCTGCTTTTAAAATCACATTTAAAAAATGTAATGCCTTTAGCAAGAAATGTTCTGATTTGTAGCACATTTTTTTTTCCTGGTGTGGCAGGGCATTATTATTGCTGTTTCAATAGCATCATGTTAAACTCATCTTTTATGAGTATGAGGACAGACAGGGTCATTGATCTGAGTGTATCTAAACTAAACTTGATCAAAGATGCAACAAGGCAATTGGCAGTGGGGTGAGGAAATGGGCTGCATAATCATCCAAAGCTAGGCTCATTAATAATTCTACTGATATGGCCAAATTTTGAGTACTCAGACTTCTTGTAAGGGCAGCTCAAAGAGCTTTGCAATTTAAAAATCTGGTCAAACCAGTGGTACTTCTAAGGCAGGGAGAAGAGTCACTTACCCTAAATTTCCCCGTTGCAATTTGGAAATTTAGAACTGTCTTTTGAACTATTTACCCATAACATTGTCAAGGCAGAATTGTTCCTATTTGTTTCTTCTTTGTTACAATTGTATGAGTCACATTTTAAAAAAGACTGTGGGTATAAAAGCAACGGATTATGCTCCTAGAGGAAAAAAGTTGTTAGGGTCTGACTCACCCCTAAATCAAAGATGGGGAGAGTCTTAGAATGGAATATGTTGTATTTCAGGAAGTATTGCTCTCAGGTGAGGAGTCCTGTGTGTTTATATGTCTGTGAAAGGCATTTTATATGCAGAAAGGATCACAGGAAAGTAGCAGAATGAAAATTACTTTTTCATATCTGTTAGAAAGAAACCCCTGTAGACGTTGATATCCTTGCGAGGACTTATCTTCACCTTATATAAGGACTGCACTCATCTAGTTATTTTAAATTGGTTGCAAAATACAATTATACATAAAGAAGCACAGTAAAGAGTTCTATCAAATGCAGTAGAGCAGTAAATACTGTTTTCAATTAAACACTAATCTAAGGGATATTATTTCACTGTCCAAGACCTCTCCAGATTTATTTTTTTTAAAACAAACATGTTTTAATTACAGAATTCCATTTGCTGGCTCTGAAAGTTTGTCCTTTTAATGAAGAAGATATTTTAAAATTACTCTCTATAGTACTTCTCTCTTGCAGAAGGCCTCATCCTGAATTTCATTAAGCACTCAAAAATCCCTTTGAAGTTTTCTTTTTCAGTGAAAACATTATCAGGCTCAGAGTCAGTGTGCTACTAAAAAAGTGTGGGTCAGAATCTCACACTGGGCAAATCAGCACATCTCTGCCTTAGATGAAGTTACACTAATTTAATTCAAATGGGACTCTGAACAACTATTTTAGTGTCTAAAGATGTAGTACAAAATTGCTAAATGTTTTAAAAGCACAAATGCATGTGTTTTTCAGCACCTGAATTTTGGTTCAAACAAGAGTTGGCTTGTGCTGTTCTTGGAGCTGCTTCCCTCCTTTCCTCATGCTCTATCTAATTATACTGTATTTTTTAGAGTTGATTAAACAGTTATCCAATAATGAGGTTCAACTGTAAACTACCTCAGGAAAAAAAACCCAGGTAATTAGAACTGTTCTCACCTCAGTGTGACAGCATGGACAAACACCCCTTTTCTCCAGGTCACTGTGGGATGCTGCTAAACAACACACGGCTGTTTGTGGATACAATTTCTTGCGTGATGTAGGTGCTGAGCTGCCCGGATTTGCCATAAAAAGCAGCACTTGTTTAATTTTTCACATGCCCAGAAGCGTGGGATGGGGTAAAAAGTCAAAATATGGCTTAGAAAGTTGTTTTGCACTTTTTAGTTTGTACAATCTTAAATTCTTGTGGTTGACATTTAAAAAGCAAGGAGTCTGTGTACACACAGATTTTGCCAATACTAAAGAGTAATCAATAATCACTGAATTCAGTAGGAAGAGATTGCATCTTGGGTCCCCATAACGGCAGAAGTTAATACTGACTTCCTAAAAAAGCTTTTTTTTTTTTTTTTTTTTTTTTTTTCGTGGACTTGCTCAGGAATAAAGGCTGTTCAATTGATCCGTTGCAGCAACACTAAAATAGTCATCTATTTGTGGGTGTGCAAATCAGTATTTTAGACCAATATCAATTCTCCAGACTCACCTGGATCCACCAGCCAGGTGGATTCATTAGGGATTCATTGCAGAGAGGAGATGGAGTGGGAATGCAGTAGCTTACCTGCAAAACATTCCTCATACATATATATAAATTGCTTTATTCATTTCCAAAAACAAGTCGTCCTTGAAACAGTTGCCTCCTCTTGTCTGTGTTCAAGGAACACTGGCCTAAGCAGTGTTGAGTTTTCCAAACACCTCTGGAATAGGTGTCCTAATTCCATTAGAGGTCAATAGGCTTTGTGTGCCTAAACCCTTCGGAGTCCCCTGAAAATCCCACTTGTAGGACATGGCATGGTTTAAACAGTTCAAGGCCACTTGAGGGACCCTTCAGATTTCTTTGATCTTTTCCCAAAGAAGTTCCCAGTGTTTTTTAAGGTACAACTGCCTGTTTAGGAGGCAAAAACTGTTTATTTTAACCATCCCAGCTACTGTGAATAACAGTGTCTAAACCTATAGGTGATACTGGAGCCCAGGCAGGACCTTCCCATACTCCAATAACATCCAGCCCCTTTGGCTTTGTGGGGATTTCTGTCTCTGCTTGTTTCCTTGTCCAGGATTATGACCTCAGGAACACTACTGCTCCACATAGAAGATTGCTAGGGTAAAATTAAAACATGTAAGAAACTTGTTAAATGTTGTCAGGGTTTATAATTTAAAACTGCTATGTTATTAGATATTGGAGCAGTACAAAAGGTAACTCATGCAAAGGTTTTAACCTCTGGCCTTTTCTATACCAATTAAAGTATAATGTATAATGAAATTTTAATCTCATGTAATTAAGCACAGTATTAATTTTGTAAAACTGGAAAGGCTTTTTAACCTGTATTAATCTTCCTTTTTGAAGAAAGTAAGTGTGTTTCCTGCATTTCTTACAAGTTGCATTGTTTCTTTTTAATTAAAGGAAAGAATTAAATTTCTTTGTTTATACAAGTTCATAAAATATTTTTCTCTACATCTCTTCTCCTAGGTTAAATATCAAAAGCAAGTTGTTTGGGTTTTTATTCTTATTAAGAAAAGCATTGTTGAATATCATGGTTTCCTCAGGGTAAGGCAATAGACTACACAGATTTAATTAATCAAGAATATATTTATACTGTAAAATGTCTAATATATCATTAAATCCTTTCCTCCTTCTTTGAAGGAACACAGTATCTCTGCTCAGAAGGTATTAAGGTTTTAATGAGACTTACGTCATTCATTAATCTTTCAAAATATAAATTCTTGTAGCATATATATGTACATGGATTTGCACAGACAAACACATTTTTATAAACATCCTAATTTTGCAAGAATTAAGATTTCCAATGACCAAGACCAGCACATGCCCTTATAGGGTGGAAAAAGAGATTGTAACATGAGACTGCCAGTAAAATGTCTGAGAAGGACAGAAGGAAATGTCTGTGGCCTAATAAGTGCTTTCTTTACAAGTTAAAAAAAGAATATGCAGCTGGAAAAGAGTCCAGATTCCTTGAAGACTGGGTCAGCCTTCATCTGATGGCAGACACAGTCAGACCCTTCTAGACATAGGTAGACACTACAGTGCATTTTATCTAAATTGCCCCTAGAATATCTTAAAGTATTAAATCTCGCCCCCCACCCCCAAAAATCCAGGGGTATTATTTTTTAATATCATGTTAAAGGCTATTCCTAAAAATAAATCCAAGTTTCAGGGTAGGCATTGTGCCTGATGGTCAGCATGACTTCTGCTAACGTCCCTGCCTTTCTATTTAAGACAAAAGACAGCATAAAGCATCAGAAATCTGGGGTGACCAAGAGGAGAATCTTTGGCTTTTATCGATACATTCACTAGACTGTCAAATGATGATGGATAGCAGGCAACTAAGATAAATTAGCATCCTGTCAGCCCTGAATAGCGAGGCAGAGTAGCTTTCATCCAGCTCTGTATTGCTTCCCTCTGTGTATGGTACCACTGGGCAGTCAATTTGGAAATACCGAGGCATTTGTTTCATCTGCCCAAATCATAGCAGTCTGTGATGTTTCAGGTGCAGTTACTAAAATCTCATCACCAGAGTTTAGTGACAGGACTAAAAGTCCCAATTCTTGATGGAGTTTTGAGATTTGTGGTGAGGTTTGTTACTAGAGAACACTGGGAGGACAGGGTGGTGAAATATCCATGTCTTGGAAGTTATGAAGGAATAATGAAGCTGTTTATTGAATGGATGTTACTTCAATATACTGAAAGCAGAGGATAAGGACTAATATATTTTTCAGGTGAAAAAGCGAAGTGCTCATGCTTTCTGTATACACGTTTGCTTGAAAAATTAGTATTTTTCAAAGGTTTTTTTGCAGAACAGAATTTTCTCAGTCCTAAACTCAGTGGCATAGAAAAGTAGTGGGAGGATTGTCTTTATTTGTCTAGTAGCCTGTTGTGGGAAGAGGTAGGATAAATCTAGTGTTGGCCCTTTTGTGTGTAAAGTTGGTACAGTTTTAACCTATCTGCCAGCCTGTGGATTTTGCAATACTGCTATGCAGGGGAGAAAAAACCATTGGGCTCAGGCAGAATGGAACATCAGGCTCCTGTAAGCAGTAAAAAGCTCCTCACTGTATTTTCAGCATGCTGCCTCAATCTGACCTTTCCCCACCCAGAATCTGTTGTTTCCTCTGAGGGGTTCTTCGATGGCAGAATGTCTCAGTGTAATTAAGAAACAAAAAGTAGGGCTTACAAAAAAAGTCTCATGTTGATGAGACTCTCAAACCTAGCATAAGCTTATTTAAAGTGAGCAGAGGTATTAGAAAAACATGGAAGCTAAAAGACCCGGAAACAAAATAGGACAATGGAAGGAGGGGGAAAATCAATGATATTAAAATAAAAGGACTTTGCACTGGGCAAGTTTTCCCCAGATTACCTGCCTTTAATATTAAATTACTGTTTTCTGGCAGGATCATCTGCAAAACTCTGATTTTGTTTCTTCTTCTGTTCATAGTCTGATAATTGAGGCTGAATTCCCTTGTCTTTAATATGCCATATATTCTCCACCTGGCAAAGGACTCAGACAGATACAGATAAATACCCTGTAGACATACAGACAGAGAAACTGCTGTAATTGCTTTCATAATGACTCTCAGACATCAAAGGAAGGCAAATAATGGTATTTAACACTGTTTCCATTCTTTAGCTGAAATCTAATTTTATAGAGTTATTGTCAGGCAGTACAGTGAATGTACAAGTGCAACTGTCATAGTCTACTCATATTAATTAGCTGCCCACAAGAGGTCCAGGATAGTAATGGCAAAGTTCTCCTCATTTCAGATGGTCTGATATTCAGACAGAACCATAAGTACAATAGCTTGATTAACATAGTTGCTTAGATCAGGTTTTCCCTAGGAGTATGTCAATTGGCATTTTGAAGAATCAATTAATTAGCACTCCAAATAATCCATTCTTGGGTTAATGAAAGTATTTTGTACAGCTGCAAAAACTTACATGAAATAAAATCCAAGCTTTTCTGAAGTGCTAAGGTGGAAGGCTTGCAATTTGGAGAATGCAGTGTCCTCCATGGACAACTTCATAATAAAAAGTTATTAAAAGAAATTCAGTTGACCAGAGCTCATCCAACAGTGGGACTTGTTTTGATTTGTTTATGTTCCAGAAGAGAAAAGTATTCCATGGTGTATAACAGTGCAACAGAAATTAGAATTTTACTGTGCAATAATACAATTAAAATGCAAAGTTAATTATGGTAACCCAGTATCAGCATTTTGCCTAATGTTTCTCAACTCTTGTGGAAGTTAGATCTTGAAGATAATTTAGTTGATTTAGCTTCTGCAAAGCTTTACTCCTGTAAATAGTCAGTCTAGACCCATGTGGTTACCTTCACTGAGGTCACTGAATTTTTTTGTTGGTAGCCCAGAAGGCTTTAAAATTAATGGAATCACTTACTCAAGCAAAATTCTTTTAAGGGAACTTTCAGAAATAGACTTCTACTTTCAACTCCCCTGGCAGTGAGATTTGAATCTTGTACAGCTGGAAATTGCCCATGGGAGTGAAGATTTTAATATTTCTTTTAAATTGCATCTGTAAAAACATAGTATTTCTTGAAAGACAAGTGCCCTTCATAGCAAGATTTTGTTATGTTTTAAACTCTTACAGGCAATTTTCAGCATTTTCTGTCACACACTTTCTCTGGGTTTCTTTGAAGGTAATTTACCACTTTTTGCTCTTGATGCTCTTGATGGCTGATGTGCCAAGGTGGAGAGCTTCCATGACAGTCTGAGCATGGTTTATATGCTACTCCAGACCCAACCTACCCCAGGCTTTCTGAAAATCAAGGATTCCTGCCACACCAAAAAGCATAGTGATTTAGTAAGCTATTAAATATTCCATGAAATACTGGGATATAAATACCAGAATGGCTCTTACACTATTTATAATCTACTTCAATAGTACTAATGATCTGATTTTTCTCACTCTTAGTTTTTGAGCTCCAGCTAGGCCTTTTTAGATAACTTTTTGACTTGTTTGCCTTCCCATCTTCCTGCTTTGCCCTTCAGTCTGGTGAGAGCCAATAATAATTTCACCTCACACAGAAAAGCAGGTGTCTTTCACCTATGCAAAAGCCAAAGAAGGGAGAAAAATAAGGTGCTCCTGAAGATCATACTAGACTCAATTTCAGTCATTTCTATTTCAAAGCCTCATGCCATTGGTTCTCCTACCAGCTGAATAAGGACTGAAACTGGTAGGAATAATTAGGAATGAAACTATGAAAATTACAGCTGTGCAGGTGTGAAAAAGGGGCGTGGGATCAGAATTAGTCTGCAGAGGTATAAAAGTAGAGGAGAAGTTCCAATATCCTTGTTCCCTTTTGCCAGTGAAGTATATTCTGTCATATCTCCTGGTCTTAATGGAGCTCAAATAGCAGCTCCAAACTGGGTAGGTTTTGCAGTTTGGCAAACAATCTCAATCTGGCTCATTAAAACACATTGTGGCCTGAAATACCACTTGACAAATCTCTATCTATATTGAAAAAAATTTGAAACCTACAATGCTGCAGTGAAGTAAAGAACATGGCATTGTGGAAAAGGTGGTGGATTGGGATTCAGTTGGGCTGGAATAATTTCTGACCTGCATGGGTCCTTCAGCCTCAGTTTCCCACCTTTAAAATAAAAACCTAAATAAACGTTTCTGATTGTTTTTTCTGTTTAAATCCTGATATTTTCTACAAGGAACATTTCTAATTAAAGTACCTAGAATACCCTGTGTAAGTTCATCTGGTGATTTAGGGGTGTGTGTCTTTAAAAACCCACAATGATTTGAGGTTTACTTAATTTTGCTACAGGAAAGATCACTGGTGTGCTGTAAATAATTTAGCTGTATGCTAAATAAAAGGAAATAGAATGTAATTTTATTTATACATTCATTTCCCTTTCCATGGATGGATTTTGGGGAGCTAAACAATACTGTCCAGGTATATGAAAATAGAATTATAAACTGTAAAACAAGGCTGAGTATTTCCAACATACAATTCCCATGTTGGAAATAGAGCTTGTTTTCCAGCTTTTTAGAAAGGTTGTTCTGCTCCTGATGTTCCAAAGCTTCCCTTAACTGCAGCCAGCGCTTAGGAAACTGGTTAAGGTCTGTTTATTCCACATTTGTAGGTCCCTTTTGTTTTAAATGCCTAACTCTAAAGTTAGTTGTCAGAGCTTATTATGGACTTACGCCAGGAGTGAGATCTTCCTTATTTTGCTAATCAGCTTCCTCCATATCTGCATGCTCATTTTCTGATATCTGATGAGGCGACAAGGTCATTGGACGTACAAGTACTTATTTAAAAACCGACATGAGAGTGAGATAGAGGTTAGTTGGGTCTATCAGAGCTGTCAATCAATTAATGAAAATTATTGAGCAAGGACACCGTGGGGGAAGCGAACAGAAGGAATGAAAATGACCATGGAGATGCAACATAGGGAAAATGACAGAACTGACTAAATGTGCTCACGTGAGGACTAAAACCAGACATGCTCGCATGGCAAATGAAAGACAGCACTGGGAGACGCCTGGGCCAGAATATTTGCCATTATATGGACCCAAAGACTGACAGATTACTTCAGCCTTTTGTCCAAAAGCACATTGAAAGCACCATTTGCTAAGTAGAGAATAAAGTTGAGCAGTCCCCCGTGCACTCTGAATGGCTTTTGTTAAGGTTCTCCAGACTTACTGCAAATTTGTAGCATGTTTAAAAAAAAAAAAAGAAGAAAAAAATGAAATGTCTAGGGCTAGGCTGGAGTTTGCTGCTGTGGTCTGGAATTTGAAATTAGTCGAGGGGGTATAGAACAGATTCCTACCTGTAAATAAACGGTGGATATAAATAGCAAAATAGGGCAACACTGACAGAGCCTCACAAAAGCTCACTTAAAAGCTGCACTATCACTACAGTACATGGTGTACTGGCACAAGACAAGAGTATACTGTTTATCAGTACAAAAAAGAAATAATTTATAACTTGATCCTTGGGGGGAAAATGGAGAAATAAAAAATAGACAAAAAAAAAAAAAAAGAAACAAGAGAGGAGAAAAATTGCCAATATGTTTGTGTGAATGAAAGATAGTGAGGGGAAAAATGAAAAGAGAGCGAAGTCAGAAGCAGGGAGATACTGACACCAAATCTCTGCAAAGCGTTCAAAATTCTCCAGCTGCCACGCTTTTAATTTGCTACCATTCTAATTAAAATGCAAATTAAATTTATAATTAGCATCAGCGCTTTCTAAAGAAACCTCCTTGTGTGCAGCACAAGCATATGGGACGGTGGTATAGTGTAAAGTTTGTAAAAACAGAAGGAGAGACACAAATGGAAGGACAGAAATGTTGCTACCAAATAAGTTGCTGAGTAGGAGGGTGTAGGGGAGAAAATGGGGAGACACAGTGGATTTTAAGGGATGGAATTGGGTAAGTGTCCCAGAGTAACAAAGAGATTGCTGAATATGAAAGATCTGTCCGGGAGTTACTTTTTGTTGAATCAGGTGTCAGAGGTCATGCTGCATGTCATTGGTGTTGTATAGAGCATGCCAAAAAGGCATAAAGGGTCACAGCTTCTAATCAAAAAGTCTATGACCAAAAATGAACCGCTGCTTGCTTCCAGATAATTAATTTAAAAATTGATGGGAAACAAAGTACTAAAATCACATCATGATTTGAGCACATATACCATTTTCAAGCTTGCCACTTCCCGTGTGAGAATCACACCAGAAAAGCTCAACTCAATGGCACGGAACATGTAGAATATTTGTGCCTTAATTTATCTATGTAAATCTGGTAAAATTTCATGGTAGGAGCTTTTACTCTATTTATTTTTAAAATTAATTTTGCTTTCTATCTCTGATGTGAAAATGAGTCATTCCAGTTAAATCCATGTCAGCATTTCCATAACTGAGTGTTAGTGGGGGGAGCCCAGTTGTGTTCATTTATATTTGCAGTCGTCTCTTTAAGATCCGCGTGTAAAACCCTGCACAGTGAATCCCCCTGCAACACCCAATCAAAGAGAAAAATGGTGTCATGTGAGAGACCAGACACATCACCACTGAGACACTGTCCCAAATTAAAACATTAATTAGAACAAACTGTGGCATACACGCTCTGTTTTGGTGGGGTTTTTTTGTTTGTTCCTTTTCTCGTTTGTGTTTTTGTTGTTGTTTTGGGGTTTGTGTGGGTTTTTTTGCTTTTTTTTGTTTTGGTTGGTTTTTTTTTTTTTTTTTGTGGCTATCATTTTTATTATTCCACTTGCAGAAAGCTTGTGGCTATTTCATGAGCAGCAAAAGCAGCTGCATTAATCTGATGAATGATTTGTTGCAAATTTTTCCTTCATCTTTTCTGAGACTGCAGTTGGGTGCTGGTGCTTTTCTGTCGCTACTTTCACTGGATATTAAGCAGCTAATGTGGTATTAAAGGTTTGATAAAACTACTAAGGACAAAATTGGCTTCATTATAAGAGTGTTTGCTTGTAGGGGTGTCTTTGAGTTCTCAGGGGAAGGGAGGGGAATAAACCAAGTCTGATCTCCAAAGCAGTAATTTATTTATTTTTTCACTAAGGACCCTTGCAAAAGCTTGAGTGCTTTTAATATTCTAGGAATTTGCTTTTATTTATTAGCCAGGCTCTTCATCAGATAGTTTAAAATCTGAATGTAACAGGAATGAATATTTCACAGTTCTGTGTTAAACTGTTACAGGACTGATGTAAAGCAGGATTGTAGGAATATTTTTGTAAGTAATAAAGTCAATTAAAAATGATAAGCCTATAATATAGTCATTGTGATAGTACCAAAATTCATTTTGCATATGCTGTCTTGGGCATGCAGACAAATAGTAACAATTTTTGCTGTCAAATTTCAGAGCAGAATTAGAATTTTAACGTGTGTAGTTTATTTTTAGGGAGGATGAGAAGGAATCTCTTGGCTCCACTGGCCAAGCTGGTCCATGCTGGCAGAGGTCTGTTGGCATTAGTGCACTGAGTTCTGGTGGATGTTAGGCTCTTCATCTTTTAATAAAGATTAAATAACCACACACTATCCCACTTATTTTAATCAATATTTAAAACCGTATTTAAGAATAATTGAACCTGTAATGTCAGTTAAAGTAAAGCTTTGTTCTACTATGTAACTTGTATCCTCTGAGCAAACATACCACAGCTCCGTGCTATACTCACCATCACTTCAATTTTTGGAAGTTTTAGACACTTGCAACTCAAACTGACTTCACCCAAAGTCTTATTGATTAACTTTGAAAATGGGTCCATATGGATGATATCGTTATGTCCTCTTCCATGTCAACATATGTCTATCAAAAGTGCTAAGAAATTGTGATCAACTGAAATCAGGAGGAGGGCAGTGTGTAGAATAGTGATGAGAACAAATCCATCAACACTGGAATGAAGTTTCTGGGGGAAAAAAGTTATTTGGGGCCTTATGGATTGCATCAAAATGTGAACATGTTGTAGACACAGGTTGTCTTAAGCCTATTTTTAAGAAATAGAATTGCACAAATGTGTGCCACTATGCAATTTATTTTGGTGATGTTTAATTTATGTATTGCCATTGCTATGTTTCAGGAGAATGCATTCTTTATTCCCCCTGCTGGTACTCTGTGTAGCCCAAATGACAACGGGAAAGCTGCTTTTGACGGCAGGTGAAGTTAGATATTCTATAGATATTGCAGATTTGGCTAAACTCGATTTGTCTGAGCATGGGGCCTGAAGTCACAGTAGTAAGCCCTTGCCCCTTAACCTAAATTTAAGCAATTATTTGAGAAACTTAGCAGTAAAATTTATCTCACCACAAAGCTAAGATAAAGGTTGGAAGGTCCTTCCAGCCAAAACCATTCTATGAGAATTTCCTCTCATTCTGTGATCACTAGAGATGGGTTAAGACCTTCAGAGAGAAGTGCTGCATACATAAGAGGAGAACCATGGAAATACTTCTTTGACTTTTTGAGGCTCTAACTTCACACAAGAGGAATCCAAGACAACATTTCAGCAATTATGCAAAATTATTAAACAAAAACTTTGGGATGAACTTTGGCCCACATTGTACGGCTTTGCAAACAGATTTTAAAAATAACCCATTGGTCTTATAAAAACTGACAACATGAGATTGAAGTGTTTCCTGACAGCAAAATAATTCTTCTAGCACCATGATTTGGGCACCATTGTGTTCTGCACGGAATCTGAGTTCCGGATATTTGGGAACGGAGGCAATGAGCCTAAATAAAGTCTTCTGTTGGACAGACAAAGGGTGAAAAACAAAAAGGCATAAAAGGGTTGCTTTGTGTAATTTTTAATTGTTGTCCTTTTCTTATTCAGTAAATGAAGTCACCTTTGTAGTGGTTTCATGAACCGCTGGGTAATCAAAATTATTATGCTGCCACCTGTTGTCCGTTAATTATTCTGAGAAGATACTCATAAATCATAACACTGGACAATAAATCAAACTGTCAGGGCCCAGGTCAAAGGTTATGCATGAAAAGTTATAGGTCACCAACAGGGTGTGAAAGATCAGGGTTGTGGAGCATCACTCATTGTCAAGTAATGTTGGGAGAAGTGCCACTGGAACAAAAGAAAAACTAAAGTACAGAAGAATTCAGGCCCAAAGATAGGCTCCAGGCTCATGCACAAAAGGAATCAAATTGACATGTCATTACACTGCAGATCTGACAACCAGCAAGATTGTCTGGCAATGCCCTGACTCAAATACTTTTGTCTCGACTGATCCTTGTTGTGAGCCAAGGCTTCCTTTGAAATGTTTCGTGTATCTGGGCCAGATTCTGCTCCCAACAGAAGTCAATGAGTGTCTTGGCCTCTGTATATTTGGAATTTAAAGCAGTGTTAACTTTTTTTTTCTTCTTTTTTTTTTTTTTTTTTTTTTTCCCCAGTTGCTGAAGAAGCATGAGAAAGTCTGTATTTGCCAGGGCTAAAATTCATGAGGTTCTTTTCGTGTCTGAGTGATTTGGTTTATCCTATTTGAAATTAATTATTTCCTGGGGGAAGAGTAAATCCAGCATTCCGAAGGAGTCCTTATTCTAACCTGCAGTCAGGCCCGTGTACCTCTCTGGAAAGGCACAGTTAGATGGGCTGTATCCACCTTTCCTGAGGTCCATGGCTTCACACTGGTTCTGTAGGTGTCTCAAGGGGAGAGTAATGCCAGGGTCACCTCTCCTGCTGGACTGTGCTCCTCTCAGGAGTCTGACTTTCTGGGAAGAGCTAAAGGAGCATGCAGCAGCTGATGTAGCTTCCCTCAACTCATTCTTTTCTTGCCCTTTCTTACACTCCAGCCCTGCTTATCCTGGATTTTTGTCCATTCCCTGTGTTAGGGATAGCATAGGTACGCCTCAGAATGAAGTGGCAGAGATTAATCTCTTGCTCTGAACCTTCTGTCCCTTCCCCTCAGGTCTGAGCAAGTGCTTGCAATTCCCAAATCAATCACCCCAAACCTGTGCTCATCCCAGAATTCCCTGCAGGTAGGGGAAGGTATATTTCCTCCCTGCAAGGGGAAGTGGGAGAGGTTGTGAGGTTCAGGTCAGTTTGTGCTTCCCTAGTTCCAGGTATGGGATTCAGGCCTTCCTGGGTTATTGGAGGACTTGGAACTGGATTCTGGAACAAAGGGTGAGTTCAGTCCTTTTTTTACTAAAAGTGAACGGTTTTGTCAAAGGTGTGTAGAATTCCTTCATGCTCTGAGGATGTGTTCTGTGGTTTGTGTTTGCTTGTAAAGACTTCAGCTTCCTTTTGCATCCTATATATATCGAAATGCAAGTGTTTAAAATAGATCACTTGAAAGCAAATATGCACTGACAAGCAATTGCTGATCTAAAACCTGGTTAGAGGTAAATTGTTTCTGATGTGAAAAATGTCACTTTAGGTTAAAAAAAAAAATTAAAAGCCAAGATAAAATGCCACTCAATAACAAAAAAGCTGCTGGAAACAGCTCTGATGTGCCAGCAGTGTGATGTGTCCTCCTGCCTGCTGCTTGAGTTAACTTCTTGTCAGGATCATCTGCTGTAGGATTTGTGGCTAATGGGCAAGCAGCTTCAATTTTAAAGCATGAGTTATTTTCAGGAAGTGTTATGAATTGGGTTTGTTTCAGTGGAATGGGTTTTGCACACACAACCTGGATTTTGAGGTGTTTAGTAAACAAAATAGAAGTTAATTCAAGCCCAACAATAGTGTTTGCTTCAGCATTGACTTGGTCTTGATCTCGTTGCATCAAACCTGGATGAATTTCTTTCTTATCATTTTGGGGAAGTTATTGAAGAATTGAGACATGGGTCTTGCCTATGTACAGAAAAGCTTGGTTGTAAATTAGAAGCAATTGAGGTTTTGATTAGATCTGTTCATTTCCCTGTGGTCCTGGTTCCTGAGCATTTGCGTAAGTGGAGTTCAAAGAAATAGCCGTGAGCAGTAATTTTAATTTTTTTTTTAATTTTTAAAGCCTTTTTAGAAAGATGCAGAATTCATTGATGATGAATAAATTTATGATGTAGAACTTTAGAACCATTGAAATCACTTGGGGCTCCGCCTTTGTGTTTCACCCTGGATTTTTATTTGTGGGGAAGATTAAATTAATAGATTCAAAAATATTGTGCAAAGAACAAATTTTTTTGCCTTTTGCAACACAGAAGAAACTTGAATTCATGAAGGCCTCTAGAAATGTGTTTGGTTTTATATTGGATGTACTGGTGGATAGCACCACTGAAAACAATGAAAGTTTATTTGCAGTGAAGGGACATTTTGTTTCCTGTTCAGAGAAACAGAGACCTGTGATTTACCAGTAACTATCACAATTCAGCTGTGAACTTTTTAATTGCCTGTTACCTGCCATGGACTCTATGGAGAACAACTAATGTTAGTGTATCAGCTAGCAAGTTTATTTGAAGATCTGTAATTAAAGTAAATTGTTAAAACCTGTGATGTGTATATAGCTATCCCACAAAAAGGGAAGTTTAATGCTAAATATATTCTTTATTTCACTTTTACTAATTATTTTAATGTCTTGAAGAACCAAGCACTCTATATATCTAGGAATTACCCAAAATCTGTCACCTGCCAGGGAACATGAGTTGCTACTGTCTTGCAACTTTCATGCTTTCTTGACAATCATTCTTGATTTGCTGGTGATCATCTTGGAATAAAATGAGGGCCCAGCTGTGAAAGTTTCCTACAAGCCTAATTGTTGTAGTAGCACATGGAATATCCACTAAATAATCTCCCCATCTTCTAATGAGTGGAAGCAACAACAAAAGGTTGGGTGATTCTTCTTGTTTTATCACTTTGGCGGGCTCCTGAATATCACTTAATGAAATTTCCTATGCCTGTGAGATATTGATGCAATGCAGGAAAACAACCAGTGAGTAACGGGGCGTTTGTAGGAGCTCAGCTCTCTGCTGGTGGGCTGCAGATAAACTTCCAGGCAGCTTTCAGGAGGAGAGAATTCAACCCCTTAGTGGAGGGTCTTCAAAGAGCTGGGAGCAGACCCCAAAATGTGGGCAGCACATCAGGCACACGGAGATTTGTCGAGCCCCTGATGCAGCTGACAGCATCCCAGTGGCGCCTCTCAGCCTGTGAACCTCTCCACACTTGGATTTCCCAGGGTGCACAGGACCACAAAATAAACCCTACAATTATTCTCTGTATCTTTTGGTTTTGAGCAATTATCATATGAATGTGTGAACTCTGTGCACAGAATGAGAAAGCTGAGTGCTGGTCTGTGGTCATCAAAATAGTTATGAACTTTCTATTCCAAAAGGGTGATTTTGCTTCTTGCCTGTTAGAGGGTTTTTTTTTTTTCGCTTGTAATTCTTACAGACTTTTTCTTATTATTATTTGCATTGCTAGTAATGAACAATTTAGCCATCTACTCTACTCTCATTTCACATAAAAGCAATTTCTGGCAATTCAGTGAAGGTCAATGAATAATACCCAATGCTTTGATATGAAACACTTAAGGACATCAGTAACTTGACCCCAGAACTTTTTGCAGATTCAGGCTGTAAGTGCTCAAGTAATGTTCCCATGACACTTGGACTCTGTAAGAAAAACACAACTATACTTTGGATTAGTTGTATCATTTTTTTTGATAAGACACATGATGAAAAGGGATTGAAATTAAAACTTTGCAAAAGTTGTTAGCAAAATGACATTTAATTTTGATAGAGAGGCAATGAGGCAGAACATTTTGCATGTTTGCAAAATAAGTTTCATTTTGATGCGTTTGGCATTACTGATTATATTAATTAACTTAACAGCAAGTGTGAAGATTATTTATGATGCATTAAAAATGATTGGATCTTAATTGCTTCCCTGTAAGAACAAGGAAGTTGAATTTCAGGTTGTGGAGAGCTCCATGGTTAGTCTTCTCAGTGACTTTTAGCTGGTGTGCTTTAAAAGCAAAGTAATTGGAATAAAACCAACCCACGCTATTGAAAGTGGTAACTGTTTGTGTTTGAGCAGTTTAGGCTGATGACAGTAATCTGGTTTGTTCTGCTAAATCTCTTACTTCATTAAGACCTCACTTCTTAAAGATCTAGACCTGATTTCCAGAATTATTTGAGTGGGGAAGATCTTGCAATCAGAGTCAAGAAACTGGTTCTTTCAGGGGGATCAGTTACCCCACTCAGTGAATGTAATTTGTGGGAATTCGACTCTGTATCAAAATGTTAATGAACTCAGTTTCTGTAATAGTGTGTTTACCTTTCCATAATAAACTTTTGTGTAAGATGCAGCTTTCTGTGTTCTGTTATAGCATCTGTTACATCAAGGTGGAAGTACTCCCTTTTTACACATTAAAAATTACTTAATTTTGTTTTCCGCTCTTTTAATGAAAATTTACTTCTTCACCTGACATGAAGCAGATGCTGTCTCAGACTTAAAAGTGACAGAGATCAGTATCCAAAGCATTGGCTTGAGACACAGAGGTGCTTCAGATGGTGATTATTATAACCAAAAAAAGCAGGTTTGTTGATACCTTTTTATCCTTAATATATTTAAAATTGCATAGTTGATAGCATAGTTGCTATGAGAGCATGTGTAATATCTGTTTGATAAGTGTCTTCTCACACCCTGAGGTCTTTTATAGGCAATTTGCATTCCACAATGAGAGAAATCAGCTGGAGAGGGTTTATTGTTTTGTATAATAGAAAGGAGTGTGAAAATATTCCAGCCTTGCAGATGGTGTTGCTCGTTAGCCCTGAACATACACATGCAGAAATATTGTTTCCCCTTAAAAAATAGGGTCTCCTCATCTTTCTTTCTTACAATGTATTTATAAAGGAGAATTCATAGTTTGGTTGTATTGGGATCATTAATTGATCTTGAAAGGAAAAGCGATGGGATGAAGTCTTTCTTTGAACTTTGATGTGCTGGGTGGTTTAGAGATGACAGAAAGCAAATGCTTCTTTTCTTCTCTGTTGTCTGAATAGAGAGTCCTAGATCTTGCTATAGACATCTGCTTTTCTGAAAAGTGAAAGGATAAATCTCCACTCTTTCCCATGAAGCAAAGGAATTCTGATTTGAGAAAACTTTGAACATAGAGACAGAGGTGGATTGGTGAAGCTGTTTAAAATCTGGTGAACATAAAACTTACAAGGATGCCAGAAAGTTGAAAATGGTGAAAGTGTTGCAAGAGATTCAAAGACTGCTTGAACTCTCTCTGGTGTCCTCGGGGTTTGTCAGGTAGAAGGGTTCCTTTTGGCTTTCATGACCTTTTAGATCCTAAAAGTTGTATTTTGCTGAAGTTGGAGCCTGAAATACGACTTTAACTGCTCTTGCAGCAGCAACCAGGAAAAAACATGGAAAGTGTTTTGCTTTATCAGTGGAGGATGCCATACTGAGGAAAGACTCTGTGTTCAAAGTCATATGAACCCAAGATTAAAACTCCTGGCTCTGATGCCTCAACTATAGGGGAAAAAAGTTACCAGCCTCCTGAATGTTGGGGCCAGCTGCAAGGTGTTTCAGCTGTCCTGGAGGAATTTCACTTGAAAGTTTTACGTAAATCCAAATACTCTGGTGTAGCAGGATGCTGTGGCCAAAGGGAGCTCTAATTTTCTGGTGTTTTCTGTTTTGAATGGCACTTGAAATACTGCAAGACCAATTGCTTTCTCATACTGTACCAGTGCTTAAGATTTTTGCCCAAGGTATTAATTATTCCTGGACATTGCACGTGGCAAAACAGTCACATAAAATGAGAAGAACTGAGGATGTTTGATTAAATTACTCCTGGTTACGCAGTTGTTTTCATATTGTTATGATAATTGATGGTATTCAGAACTTAACCCAGGTTCACAGTACTGTCATTTGCAAATCTGGTCCCAAGTCTGTGCTCATAAAAAGTGTCCTGGGGAATCTCTCCAGGACTGAGAATGGCCATAATCTCTTTATGCTGCTGTATCTCTGACCCTTTGTCCTTACTCAATGAAAAGGAGTTTTTGCAGATATGGGTGCACATATCTGTAAATTCCACACTGAGTAATTGGAGGGGGACAGATATAGTAGGAATAAGCATAATAAAAGAACTGAGAGAAAGAATCTTCCTTTCTTCATGGCCCTCCAGGTCCAAAGTGTGCTCTGTTGAATATCACCTACTTGTCAAAACCTGCCATAACACAAGGAATTAAAAGGAATCTGTCTTGTAGTGTGTGCAAATTGAAATGAGATACAGATTTCTAGAGGAGGTAAGTAGAGGGGAAACTCCAAATGGTGATGCCCTTATTAAATTTAGACATTGAAGAAACAATATTACAAAAATACAGCCACTCAGTATTAATTGCATTATAATGTCTGAAATACAGACTTATTTTGAAAACAGTGGCAAGAAGTACCATATGTGACTCTCAGATATATCCCAGAATTGTGCATATAGTTATCTAATTGGTCTCTTTTGTAAAACTTCATTTGATGGGTGGTGCTGTGAATTGTTTATGTCAATTAAGTGCAGCTTGCCAGAAGACTTGAGTCTAGAGGGCATCAAGTACTTACACTGTAGAAATAAAAAATGCTGCTCTTGTGAGAGGCTTTTGGCCTTTGTTTAGAACTATCAAACCATCTCTTTTCTTATTTCCATTGCTTTACATGGTGCCCATAGCTTTATACAAGGCACAGGGTCTCATGGAAGGTGCCCTGCCCATCATAAGGGAGTTGGAATCAGATAATCCTTAAAGTCCATTTCAACCCCAGTCATTCAGTGATTCTATGAATTCCACATCTTTTCTAAAGCTCAGCTTTCTATATTTTGGAATTGCTTTTGGTGCTGTCTGTATCCATCCCCTTTCTCTGTCTTACCTGTGCTTTTATTTGGTTTTATCCATGGGCAAATCTCTCTGGATGGCTGGTGTTGGGTGTGATAAGTTCATGATTTTCGATGGAGTTTTAGCATTTGTTGATTAGTGCTTCAAAAGTAACTATGTAGTTGAAAGAACCTCTGTATAAATTGAATTTCTGTTCCGTCTTTTGACAGTCTGAATAAAAGCACTGTATGATAATATGGGAAACTGTAAGCACCTAATACTTGTAAAAATTTTAACTCTACAGAAAGCCTTATATTCTTCATAGTTCAGGTCTGAGGTGACAATGCAGTATAGGAGAAATTACTCCATTTCATGGTACTGTGTGCATGGCTCTCCTATAGATATCTGCCTTGTTTCAGTGGAGGAAGCAGGAGGTGGAGCAAGGTGGGCTTAAATCTGTTCTCAAATAGCTGTTCCAGTTGTATATTCCTACAGAAAAGTCACTCTGCTTAATAACCTCCAATGGCTGGTGGTTCATCAAGATATTGATTTTAAAGCTCTATTGATTGTTTATAAAACACTGCACAGCCACTTTCCAAGCTATTTAAGTGATTTGTTTGTCCCATATATTTTACAATGATGAGACTATTGGAAATCCCTGTGCAGATTCGCTCAGACCATTACACATTATTAGTTTTCTCTTGCAGAATTGCCCCTCCTCCAGGGATTCTGAATGTGAAGTACCTTGCTCTTGCAAGGTCTTATACGGGGTGTTTGTTTTATATATGCTCATAACAGGATAATTATATTGCTACCTGAAACACTCTGGCTTGTGTGCAGGAAGAGGCTCTGTGTAATAGTGATTGATAGTTTGAGCTTAAAAATTGTTATGGTGCATTAAAAGTATACTAATGTTTATTACTTTTTACAAGGCTACAGACATTTAGATTACAGTCCAGGCTTCCACAGCTATCTCAGGTCTTCAGATTGAAGCAAATTGAATGGGTGCTCTTCCTCTTACCACGTGGGTTTTTTTTGTTTTTTTTTTTTTTTTAAACTGTGTGGAATGCCCAGTTTAAGAGGCAGCTTATTTTAATTATTATTTTTGATAGCCAAACACTAAGCTAAAAGCAGAAAAATAAAGGAAGGAAGTCTCCACAGCTCAAGTTCTAAAAATAATTGTATAGGGATTTTTAAAACTTCCTAAATCTCGGTGTTCAAAGCGATTAGGCAGCTTTGGAAGCTTGTGAGTCAGGATTCCTCCCTCCCCCGATGCTGGCATCAAAAGCAGGACAGACTTTAGTTTTCCACACTTGCTTTTGGCATTTTGTTTTAGGGTTGTTTTTAGAATTTTTGATATATTCAGGTCATCCTTCAAAACTTTTTTCTTCTGTAATTCTGAATGACAGCTGATGTGCTACTCTATTCAGATGACAAAAAGTTTTGAGAGTAGGTGGTGCTGGGCACGTGTGTGCCTACGGAATTGCAGAGCCTTCTATGGATCCTGGAATAATGAATTAAGCTAATGAACCCAGCTGATGACTGATTGATTGTGCGAAAATGACATCAGATATTGAGGCAAATGAAATAAGTTCTTTTGCAGTAAGTAAGTAAACTTTCCTTTATGCAAAGTAATCCCTTTCTGTCACTATTGTGTTCAGATTCCACAATCCTTCTTGGCCTAATCATGTTCCACAGAATACTTCAAAAGCTGGTTTTTATTTTTTTACTGTGCTCTTTCATAGCAATAAAAACCCAGTGTTTGTCTGGTGAAAACAGAATAATTTCCTTGCAGACTTTCACCAACTAATGCTGTGTATGTGGCACTTTATAATACTTCCACATTCCACAGTCCTCACTATCTGCAGGTGAGACCTGTGGGATACACTTCAGAAAAGTTATATAAACAACTCTGAACCCTGGGCTGAGAAAATGTATACTTTGAACATGTTGAAACTATCCATATTAAGTCAGTTTAGCACTTTGATTAAAGAGTTTAATCAATCACCATCCGAAGCTGTTTATTAATCACTTTATCAAGCAGTTGATGCATTGCTGGTTTTAATAGAATCCATTTATTTTGATTTCTACCTACTTCATCTTTCCAAAGGGCTTTCTGAATCAGCTGTGATAAAAAAAGGAGGGGGGAAAAAAAAAAAAAAAGGCTTGGTTGCATCTAAACACTGGAAGGTAAGAGCTCAGACCTCCCTTGCACATACTTCATTATCAACATTCTGCACCGACTTGGCCAATTTATTAAGGGTAAAAAAAAACCCAACCCTGCTTGGAGTGAGTCTTTTGGTGAACCACACGGTTTAGCTCAGATAAACAGAGGCCATTCGTTTGCTTTCACACCTGACAACCTCATGATATACGATCCTAATAAGATTAATCTCCTCCCTCCCCCCATACACACACACACTTTTGTTTTGTTTAGTGGCCTGACTTGGTGATCTTCTCTCATTCCCCTCATTGGACACTTTTAATGCCTTTGGTTTCGGTTGGTGGTTAGAATAAAACAAACAAACAATCAATCCCCCACCCCACTCCCCAGCCCTTTCTCATTCCAGGGGAACAAGATTAATATAACAAGAGGTATAAAGTAAGCAAGGGAACACTTACAAATGTTACAAAGCAGAATGGGCATAGAACAAATTCTTCTTTTATGCAATTTGACTTGAAAAGCGTTAAACACGTGGGGAATCTGTGCCATCAAATCCACACTTTGTAAATAGTGAGGAGGGAAAACAAGCCCTGTACAAACAAAAGCATCAAATGAGAAATCCACAACTTGGGCCACAGCTGACTTTGGTTTACTGCCTTTTATGAGGTTTCACTTAACCCTCTGGCCATGTCTGATCTCTGAACTTTGGAAATCTTGGGGAAAGTAATCTAAGTTTGGCCTGATTTGCCTTCAGCAACAAACACTGATGCATGGCTTTGAAATATGACATACATTAGCACCTACACACACCTTCTATTTTGAGCATATACCAGTTTTATCAGCAATATGCTTCATGCTATATCACCAAACCCAAAGGATTTTTTCCTTAATTTTGTCCAGTAAAGCTGATGGGGTTCCTCAGGAGTGTGAATTCTTTGGCAGGAGTGTTTAAAAATACACATCCCATTTAAAGTTCCACTGTCTCGTGTCCCATACTCAATATGATGTAGCAGAAAAATCCCACAGTCAAAACTCTAATAATACATTTTAGCATCTTAAACTCCCATGCAGATTCTGTCAGATATCCATTATTAATATGGCCTAATTATATTAATTGAATAATATTCACCAAGTCTTCCTCCTCTAAAGGAGCTGGTAATACACACTTCATATGTGTACAGCCATGATTGCACAGTGGGCTGTCACTGCCCTACTTAGGAGTTGTAGGAACTATTAAATATCTGAGAAGAGTGGGACTTCAGTGGGATCAGAAAACCAGACCCAGTCCCATGGAACTCACTGGGGGCACTGCAGTTATGGGACATGGGTGATTGGGAATTTGCTACTGTAATGCAGTGTAATAGGCACTGATGATTTTTTTTTCCCATATATATTTGTTTCCTGGTTAAGGTGTTGCTAAGAATGTGAAATTTTAAAGAATTGCTGTTGACTATAAATTACCAGTGATATTCTGGAAGTTACCAGCAGGGATGTCAAAACTGATTTGTAGCAGCATCAGCTCTTTGTGCTGTTGCACCACCAGGTACAGAGCTCAGTTCTAACCCAGGATCCAACTGGATACTGAGTGAGGCAGCGTGGTCACCGAGCTGCCATGCAGCACTTCCAGAAATATTAATTACGGTTGTAAACAGGGCTGCAAAATTAGGGATATTGCATCCTCCCTGGGCATTGGATCGGCAGCCCAGCTGTGAAAATCACTTCCAGTCAGCCATCAATTGAGATGGAATGGCCATACAGCTGAATTGCAGCGTTTCCAAAAATGTTAATTAAGAGTGGGATGCTGCTGGGAAGCAGCAGCTTTGTGGCCCTTTTGAAGCCGTATTGCAGGTGCTGGAAGTGCTGTGGCATTGCACCACGAAAGCCTGGAGCCCTCTTCCTCCTTGCATCACCCACCAAAACAGAAGTTAAATCAGAAGACCTTCTTCATGGCCTGACTCAACAGTTCAGACATTTATCTTGATACCATAAATTCTTTTTTTCCCCCCATTTCTATTCCTGCTTAACTGCATGCAACTCCTATGCTGAGAAATTAGGGGTTGTTTAAGGCCTGAGTTGGATCACTGAGACTTTATCCTGAGTTTGCTCTTGATTTTGCACCCCAATTCTTCAGTACAGCCCACTGATAGGTATGTCTTCTGTAGGTGACTCTATTCAATTAAAGCACCCAATTGCTGATATTGGGGTGCAGAGAAGTAGCACAATAGTCTGAATCTTTTCTTTAACAGGAAACAGTGCAGCAGAACTATGCTAATATTCAGTTCTTGGGCAAGAGAGTGATTTATCTCATTGCATTTTTTTTTTTAAATAGTGGCCAGTTAATGAACTAAGATTTTTTTATTCAATATTTACCATAGAAAACATGTAGATGTATATTCAAATATATTTGTAAACAAATACAGATCTTTGGATAATTTATTAATGAATTTATTGAAGTACAGATGAGACTTCTGTGTTTCAAATATGACCTGCCAAATGCAGTAACTACTCTGAAAACACTTCAGCAATTCATAAATTTCACCTAATGCACTTGAGGATGTGTTAAGTCCTATTTATGGATAGACAGTATGCATACTATTTCTCATTATGTATTCATTAAGAATATTCTAAAGATGATAGGAGGAAATTGTGGCTGAGGCAGGACTGCATTTTAAAGGCTTTACACATATATTTTTCTGGATATCCTGACTTAAATATCCAAATCTTTAAGTTCAGTGTAGTGAGTACATTGCCTGTTCTACCTGTCGTCTTTCTAATTTTGTCAGTTTGGCTCCAAAGAATTAGCACAAATATTTGACTTTCACTAAGAATCAAAATAAAATCAAGAAGGCTAAATAGCCACCAAAATCCTGGCATGAAGGGTGGGGGGGGGGGGGAAAAAGGACTTTTCCACCGTTTATTCTGATCAGAAAAGAGCATGTCAATGAACCTTTGGGGAATGTCATTAGATGAGATTTTCCTGAAAAATTGCTGATAGTTCCAGTTGAACGCAGCCAGAATAAGCCAATTTTAAGATCTCTGGGGTGGTATAGGATGACGGATTTTTTTTTTTTTTTTGTCTTGCCCTTTTCACTTTTGGACAGACTGTACGTAAATTCTTTGCTCAAGTCTATATGCAACAGATGGTAACAGCAGAAATAACTGCTTGGTGTTAGGTTTTAAACTGGTGCTTAAATGGGTTTGTGGAAGAAAGTGTTGAAACAATGGGATAATTTTACTTAATGAGATCGTTTTTATAAGGAAGGAGTCAGTCATTTAGAGCTGAGCTGCAGGAAAATCTGCACCATCAGCGGGTCTGTGGGAATGAGGCATGGGCACACTTACAGGCTGGGGTAAATGATAAATATTTAAACCAGTTTAGGCCACATTTCCTGAAATCAATCCATTTTTACTTGTTCTGCATTTGTGTGGGCCCTGGAGGATGTGGGGACAGTGACCATGGATCAGCCCCCATAAGGACACGTCCTGGTGGGTCTGCCCCTCTCACTGGTGCTGCCCCTGGTGCCTTGGTGAATATTTGGAGATGTGCTGTGAAAGAAACCAAAGCTGCAGCAAACAAGCATTTCCAGAATTTAAACAATACCTGGAGAAATAAACCCAAACCTCTGAGAATGGAAGGAGACAAATAAGAAATCTTTACTGTCTTCCTTTTGTTTTGTTTCAATGATTAAGAAAAAAAGGCAGAACTCATTTTGAAAGTGGCAGAAGAGGAATTGGTGTGCATGTCATGAAGCTTAAAAACTTAGTGGTATCATATTTTCATTTCTTCCCTTGTTTTTCACACCAGTGCATGCTGGCACATCCTGAAGATCACCCATGGGGTGATGACAAAGCCTGAGCTTTGGTACACAAATTAATTCCCCTACCCATTAGCTGATGCAGATGAAAAGTCAAGCTGCAAGGAGGACAAGGCAGATAATAAGTTTTCAGATAAAGTTTCAGTAAACACCATGGTCACAAAAGAAGTGGTGGTGATGGTTCACTGGTGGTCTACAGAGACAGCCACTTGCTTTGAAAAAACCGTTTCAAAAGAGAGTTTATGATGCAAGTGGGAAAATACAGCCTCAAATAGAGCTTCTCTTATCTGTATGTGCTTTTGCACATTCAGATTCTGTGTGTCATATTTTGCTCCACATATAGTGAGAATTGCACAAATCACACCCACGTACCTTCCAAAGAGAAATGAAAGCTTGTGGATATAACAATACAGGTAATTTTCTTCTTAAATACCAGCTTGTTCTGAAATAACACTTGGCTCACAAAGAAGTTTCAGCATGGAGAGTATTTTTCAGTGCTAACTATTGTTGATAATTATTCCATTCATCACTAATTATTGGCTGTATTATTATTAGAGATTGCTTGTAATTATTATATTAGATAGAATCAGTGAGAAAGCAATGTACATCAAAAAGTTTACCATCCTGAACAAGTGACTTGTTTGGCTTCAAGTGCTTTCTTGTCTTCTGTTGAGGTTTTTGAATTAACAACTGTAGAAGACATTTGGAGCAAAAATGAAGAATTATTCTTGGTTTGGGGAAAAAAAAAAAAAAAGGCTCCAAACAAAACTCCAGACCATCAGGAAGGAGCAGAATATAGTTGTGTAGCCACAATCTGAAAGAGTTCATAATTGTAAAAGACAAATTCAGAATAGAACTAGTCGAAAGATAATTTGGAAGGATAGATTTGTTTTTTAATCACTCAAATTTGCAAATTCTTTGACATGTAATTTTTTTTTTTTTTTGGAAATACGTAACTAAAAGGGAAAAAAATATAATTAAAATTTCAAAAATTGCAGGGGGAAAGAGATCACTCTTACAGAAGTTCCACCCACATGCTTTTCTCAGCAGGGCACTACAACGTCTTAACAAGTGAAGTGCAAGATGGAAACATGACATCATTAGGACAGTCTAATTAGCCTGTAATTTGTCCCAGAAAGGTATCTGGTTACCAACTAATTGATGTAAACTGATTAACCCTTTCTCTAACATCCCATTCGCCACTTTTTTTTCACTTCCATAGAATCTGGTAAGGGTCAGGACTCTGTTGTGCTACACACTGTGCAAACACAAATCAAAAAGACAATCCACACCCCGAAGAGCTTACAACTTACGTGTTGGAGGGGAGGTGATACCTGCACACAAAAAAGATTTAGAATGAAGGGTTTAATACCAGTTAGCATGTTTGGCAGTGGTCTTATCCTAGCAGCATCTAGGACAGTTCTCAGGGCTTTTACAGACCTCAAAAAGGGAAAAAAAAAATTAAGAAGGATTTGAAGACATATAATGAGGTGTCTCTATAGATGTTTTCTCCCAAGAGTGAAGGGCAGGATGTGTGACAGTGGAAAGGTGCTTGTTTGAAAAAATATAACAAGTGTGTGCTGGAAGCTGGCATTATTGGCTCCTTGGAGATGAGGTTCAGCTTCCTGACAAAGAAAAAGAGATGATTGGTACATGGGTATTATCTCTGAAGGGCCTTGAATGTGAAGACAAGTAGCTTATGTTTGATGCAGGTTGGCGGGGGAGGGCAGCAGAGGGATGGGGAGAGAGGGGTGACAGTCACAGGATTTGCCTAGGAAAAGCCCATTTATGGGAATGTTCTGAAAGGATACGAGCAGGGCAAGGTTGTGCTTGTCAAAGCTGTGGAGAAAGACGTTTTGTTAATTGCGATTCCACAGTGACAAGGCTTTGGCCAGTACGGGCGAGGCTGTGTGTTTTTGAGAAGTACTTTGAGCAAGGTCGTCTTCAAAAGTGAAGGCTGGGGCTGAGGAATAGGCAGGTAGGGGTGATGTCCATGGTGAGTAAACAAGAGGTGGTGTTGAGGGAGCCAAGGAGGACACTCACTGCTGTAACATGTTTGTAACACTGAAGCTTGAGCTGGTTTCTCAGTTTCTGTGTGGAGCTGTTGGGAAGGGATTTAACTTGGACAGGAGGCACATCTGGGGTAAACAGAGATCTGTGAGGCGTCAGTGTGAAATCTTTGCATTTCCTATCTGAACTGGCCCAGAGATGAGGGTAGGAAGAGAAAAATGGGTCCAAGTGAGAAGGCAAAACCTTCACAGGAAGTTGAGCAGTGTAAGGGTAAGGCTAGAGGAGAACATAGAAGGTGAGTGTCAGGACAGTCAAAGAATAGGAAAACAATGAAGAATATCATGGAAAACTGTGTCAAAAGGACCTTGGCAAAATGAGAAGGGTGTGGTTGGGGCTTTGACTCAGAAGAGCTGACTGGAGACTGGTGGAAACTTTATCAATTGAGTGTAAGGGGCAGAAATTAGACTAGGAACAGTTTAGGACAAAATGGAAGGAGAGCTGACAGCAGCTATAAACAGCTTGTACAATGAAAATGAGAGGAAGCAGTGATTGGAGAGACAGGAGTGGGCTAGAGTGTGTATGTTTTCGTTTTCAGACGAGAGACACTACAGCATGCCCATATTGTGGTGGGAAAGAATCAGGAGAAGAAGAGCAGTAGAAAGTCTGACAACTGTGCTGGAGTTGGAGTGCAGTCTGATAGAGGAAGCTCAGTGTAGCTTCAATATATCTGGCCCCTGCATTAAAATAGCTGCAGGCAGCACATGCTTCTCGGTGTGGTTTAGAATGTGCTTTGTGTAGTACAAAGAAATAAGGATAAGATTCATTGTGTGCCTTGTGCTCCCCTGGTTGTTCTAAGCAAGCTGGGTCTACTTGTGCCATCACAGCAGCAGAGGACTAAATCCTCTCCCAATCACCCTAACAAACAGGAAATCAGTTGGATATTCCAGTGCAGTTGGTACGTGCTGTACAGGTACCAGTTTTGCATTTTTGTCTAAAATTACTGTAAAAAAAAAATTGCACTTAGAGGCTTTTTTTTTTTTTTTTTGTAAATGAACTTCTGCCTTCCCTGGAGAAAGCTCTCTGCTCTGCCAAAATAATGTGTCATATTTTTACAGGTACTTAAAAATTTTCATTCAGAAATGTCAGGGCAGTGCTGAAACATCTTCTCTCTCATGTTCTTGCTTTTCATCACTCTTTATTTGAGTTTTAAAAGTTTTCTTTGATTCCCTTTTTATTATTTTTCCAAAATGAAACATTAACCGAAACACCGAAGAGTAACTGAAATGACACTTTGATTTCTTTTATTTCTTTCCTCCTTAGGTATTTATTTTTATTTTTCCATCCATCTCTCCGGGTTACCTGTACGCATTTCGGGTTTTCAAAGTTTGAATAGTGATGCACAAAACACCAGCCAAAGGCTGGAGATCCATCTCCCCGAGCCAGAGGTTACATGCATAAATTCATGTCCATCACGCTCTGAATAAATTCTTTTGTTTACGCAACAGTCTGCGCAAGCACAACACACTTGCAGCTGAGCACCAGTTGGTTTACAGCTTTCTGTGCCATTCTCACTTCTGGGTGGGGGGTTGAGTGCATTGAACCCCACAGCTGGTAAAACCAGTCCAGTGCGAGTCCATTTGCATCTGAAAAGCCCAGGCTCCGAAGGTGCTGTGACTTGCCTTGCACTTGCATGTGGAGGTTGCTAAGCGCAGCCCCTGGTGCGCACAGTTTGTTGAGGTTTTTTGTTGTTGTGTGTTTTTTTGGTGGCTTGGGTGTTGTGAGTGAAAAAATTTACGGAGGGGCTCGGTGTGTCCTGAAACCAAAGGGAAAGGTTCCCGCCGATGTCTCTGAGCGGCGGCTCTGTTCCTAAACTCCAGAGGGTTTTTCCATGTGCATTTGCAACCCAGGCATGCGTGAATGTGGTTTTTCTGTGTCGTTGGTAGAATTTCCCGCGTCTTCTTGCAAGCAAAAATGACTATTTTTTTCTCATGACGAGGTTGACAAGAGGCGCAATCTCTCCTCTCTTTGTGTGGCTTAGCAAGGGCTGGCTCAATGAAGGAGTTACTGTTGCTTCTGATTCACAGAAATACCAGTGAGAGGCAAATCATGGTTTAAGGGAGTACATAGCTGTACCCTGATTTTGTAGAATAAGTGCTGTTTTGGTGGAATTTTTCTGATCCAGAACGGCTTTTCTCCACTTTCAATGAACAGCAGCTCTACTTTTGCAATTTCTTAGACAAGCAAAGTTTTGGGAGGATGGAAATGAACTCTTGGGGTTGGTCTGATGCAGGAGCAACAGGAAGAGAACCTTTCAGCAGAATTTAGGGAGGTCTGCAGAGGGACAGGCAAAACCCAGTTCCTTACTGGAGTATGAAAGACATTGAGGTTTCCCCTGCAATCTCACCCTCCTGGCCAAAACACAAAAGGCCATAACCGAGCACATTTCGTGCGCAAATACTTCATCAACTCGGCGCCATCCGAGCGATTTCACATCTCCTCCCCTTGCTCCAAACTGATATGTGTGGCTCACTACCTTTAAAATGAGAAGTCCTCAGACAATTCCAATCATACTGTCAGTCAGATAGTCATCTTCTGAAAGGGGATCCTTCACCTTTAAGAATGCATGTACAATAGTGATATGTAAGCAGCTCAAAGACTCAATACCCCTTTTTTCTGCAAAGCAAGGCTGGGTTAGGAAAAAATCAATATGTTAGAAGTAAAGGTCATACAAGGAAAAGTGACATGAAACAGTCTTCATGAAGGATATTGTTCCCTTAGTTCTGTTTGAAGTTTTCTTTACCCTTGTGCTAGCCTTAGAACAAATATGTTTTGTCCTAGAATAAAAACATATTTTCATTCACCTTTAAAAAAATCTGTATTTTAAATATTTGTCTACTAGGGCATGTTCGCATTTTAGCTTGTTTTGTTTTTGTCCTGTGGGTGAAGTAATCCTTGGAAAAAAAAATATTGTGCGTCTGCCATCCCAGTACATTTGTTGGTCAGGGTTCCTTTAGAAATGGAAGTATATAATGCACACAAATGTATTTGCCTATCTTTTTAACAGTTCTCAATTTACTTTTCAAGTGGGCCAGATGCAATACTATAGCTCTTACAAGGGTCAGGAACATCTCCTTATTTCCCCACACTCTGTACTTATTGCTTGGGTATAGTTTTAAAGTAGTCCATGAACCCTTTTCATTCTTGCAACACATTTACCCACAATTAACAATCAAACCATCCTTCCTTCATTCAGGCTCCCATTCTCTCCCTGCCTCATTTTCCCTGCCTCTCTCTTGATCTGCCATTGTGCCGAAAGCTGTTTGTGCCATCGCAATCTGCCCTCCTTACCAGCCACACAAGGATGGGGAGGGGGAGAGAAAAAGCACACAGCATTCAGGCACTGAATAGCAAATTGCTCTTGAGTGTCCTTGCTTTCCCCAGCGCTCCCCCTTCCTTCAGAAGGACAAGGGGGCCCCTGAAAGCAACTATACATTTTGCTTAGTGCACTTGAAAACAAGCGTTTCACACCTGAAGCCTTTCACGGCAGCCCAGAAGCACCCCTTCAAACCACTTAATTGCCAATTGCTTCTGAGCTCGTTGTGAAAGTCCATTATGTCAGACAGCTCTATGGTGAGTGACAAAGTATGGGGAATGAAAGAGTCCTGCTTGCAGGGCCAGCACAGCCCTAAAACCCCCAGTTCATTGGCTTGCTTGCTGTTAACAGTTACTGGCCACGGTCAAAGATATGCCAAAACCTCTATCTTCTATTATTATTAATTTGCTACACGGAAGATGCTGTTTTCATCATGTTCTCTCTCGCTTGTGTCTATACTAAAACATATGAACAAATTTAAGATGTGCCTTGAGAAGATATCTTCACACAAACTTCACCTGTACTTGTGGATTTCAGATTGTATCATTGCCACTATTGTTCTGTCCTTTTTTTTTTTTTTTTTCCATTAGGTGAAGTAATAATTAAAAAAAAAGGGATGTGATGATTTTCAAGGTTGAAGCTGGTTTCTTGAGTATTAAGAAAAAAGGATGCAGGTACCCACTTAAAGGAAGAAGGGGAGATCAACTTGAAGAGATGCAAAATAGGTTAATAAAAAGGAAAGAAGAGAAAGTCTTAACTTTAGAATTGCTTTCCTTGTAAGTGTGATTTGGTTAGTGTTTGAACTGAGCCAAAATTATATGGATATAACTTTACAGACAAGGCACATGTTGCAAATATTCCCTGTTTTTATTTGAGTGTTTATAATTCATTGGGTTTATGAGCCAATTGGCCTTGTGGGCTCAACAGGAAACCTCCCACTGATTCTCCAAAGTTCTTGATTTTGGACTCTTGCTGCTCACTTTTGTATTCCTACCAGAGATATTCCAGTGAAGTAGTTTACTGAATTGTGAATGAAATTCAGGCTTGTGAGTATTTGCAAAAGTATCAGAGCTGGTTTATTCAAAAGGTTGTGTGCATAGTATGAACCTGACTCTAAAAGCATCTTTCTGACCTGTGATGGAATAGGAATAACATCACATGATATGCTGTCAAGTCATGAATAACCAACACACCTCACATTCAGACTGTTAAACACAGCCAGCTGATTACTGGGGAGATGCAGATCTGAAGAAATCATTTTAATATTTTTTTGAATAACAAGTTCAAGAAAAGTGCTCTCTGCATATAGACAATTCATGGGTCAAAAAAGGGGTAGCATTAATTGCTTAAACTGTTCATTATGATCTAATCACCCGGCTCTAATTAACACCTTTTAGTGGATTTTAAAGAAAAACATTACATAAACAGATGCAATGTAAACTTGACTAAATACAGCACTCTTAAAGACAAGCAAATTCTTAGAAATGAATTTTAGAGTAGTATTAAAGCATGAGTATAAATATCGACTCAGTTTACGATTACAGTAAGTGCAGTAAAGCAGAGTGATCTCGAGATTTTGAAGCCATAACTGTACCTGAGGCATTTTTAGAATTCAAACTTGTACTCCCCTGATCCCCCTAATTGGCTTTTGAAAAGTCTGTTCACTCTTGCCTTTTGATTGGCTTTGCAGAGATTTTTTTTCAAGCATGGTGATCTATCAGGTACTTCAGGTGGTTTAATAAGTGTATCAGCAGGTATTTAAAGATAGGCTGATTTTTATTCATTATTAACAGAAACACCCCACTCTCATTTGTGTGTTGCCCTACAAAGGCAATAAATAAATTAAATAACTTAGTGAACTTCATTAATAAGAATGTTTCACTAAACTAGGGCCATCAGGTATCCTGAATGGAGCTAAAGCTGTTAATATTCACAGAGTCTGCTGACTACACCTGCTGAAATTCAGGTTACACTTTTATGACGGTGTGAGTTCTGCTTTGTCAGTTAGAACTACGTTAGTGATAAAGAACACCCAGAAATGTCTGTTGAAGCTGAATGGTCATTTAGGAATTTTTTTTTCCTTTTTTGATAAGCTGTATATCTTCTAGGTTGATTTCTTTACAAACCTTAGTAGCTCCTTTCATCTGGCAGTGTAGGACTCCAGGAAATTCTGCTGCTCACCATTTGGCTCAAACATTCAAAATCTCCTATGCAGTGGCATGACAGAAGCAAATGTGTTAAATGTTGGTCTTAAACATCTGGTATTTGCAAGAAAAAATACTGAGTTTCACAAAGAAATAATTGAGAAACTTCTGCAGGACCTCTTTTGAAAAAGTATTCTTTATTTTCATGGTGTAAATCACAGGAGGACACAAAATGTGATTTCTCTGAGCAGAGATGACTTCTCAGACAGCATTATCTTCCTTTGCTGCAAGACCACACATTCATCCCTCCTTTCCAACATACTCTTTACAGCAATTAGACATTTTCCTGTATATTTCACACTGCTATGTAATTTCTTCTGACAGCTCATCAGCCTCTTTGACTCATGACCTGTAATGGCATCCTTGTTTTTTGAGATGTTTGTTTATTTTTTTTCCCCTCACCAGAAGATGTGAGCACATATTATCATAGATGCATAAGGCCTATCAGTCATTTTTTTTCAAGAGATATCCAGTAATAGAGCAATACTGTTCCTTCTCCACCCACTTGTGATTTTTTTTCTTACCAATTTCCCTCAAAGCCCTGAAAATAGCAGGTGCTTCTCTTCATTCACCTCCGCTTCATCCAGCCCATCTGTCTGATTCTTCTATGAGAAAGATTAATGGGACATAACTCACTTCATCTCATGGTTTTTAACAGATCAGGGCGGAGGGGTAGGTGGAAATTCTATCCAATTTTAGATAGATGTTTCATGATGAAGACCTGATGATGATATCGCAGCAGTAAATTTGGGATCTTTCAGAGTGTTGGTCTGTTTCCAAAGTATTTCACAGGCTTGTGTTTTGAATGTCACCATAAGTAAGTTGCTCTCTACCCATCCATCTCAAAAGCCATCACTACTGTACCAATTAGATGCCTTAAGTGTAGTTGTGATAATACAGCCTTAGTTTCATAAAGCTAAATACAAATTGATCCCTCGCTTACCCTGCATTGCCATGCAGGATCAATCTTGGCAGAAGTGTTTGGAGGGGTCACAGGATTTGTTTGCTTGAAACATATTTTCAAGCAGACCTTTAAAAAACCCTTTCCCCCTTCTCACATACCTCTCTGTCTGTTTTCTCTTGTATCCTCAACCTTGCCGTGCAAGTTGTCTGTTTTGTTATTGCTGTTAAATTTTATGACTTTGTGTTGAGTACTACTCTGCTCTCATCGTGGTCCTTCAGAAATAAGTGGAAGTGCAGGGTAGGAAGATGCCTCTTGTGTAGTCAGGGTGACATACCCTGACATCTTTTACTGCCCAGATCCACATCCAGCCTCTCCTAGAGGTCTGTACTGGTATTTTTGTGTTGGGCAATGGGATGTTATTTTCTGTCCCACTCTAGTAGAGGCACAGAAAAAGAAATAGCTCCTTGTCTCCAGGAGCAAACTACTTGATTTCTACTTTTTGTGCAAGTTTGCAGCATGCACCTGTATCAGACCTAGGTCAAATGGTTCGTTCTGGAGCTGGTACTTTGCCTTCTCTTGGGGCATCTGTGACAGCTACTGAAGGTGGAAGCTTCAGGTGTAAATGAATTCTTGCAGAGCTTTGGTTTGCCTGGAAAGATGAATGTGGTTGTGTATAAACATAATGCCTTTGAAAGGGCAGGGAGAGTGCAAGCACCCACTTTCGAAGCTATAATAATCAAAAATGCATCTTGAAGACATGGCTGGTTTTCCACCCCATTGAGAACTTCACCCTAAAATCTCCTGTGTGAGAGTTTGCAGCCACAAAGTGTAATTTTCTATTCTGCACTTCCACCAGTTTGGCTTACAAAGAAGAAAATGGTCTCTATATAGGCTCTACAACCTTTTGAAATCCTCTTTGCTCTTTTGAGTATTGCCCAGAGTGTAAATGAATGCGAAATTTGGCTTTAATACTTCAAATCTGCTCACATCCACGAGGCTTGTCATCTTTGTGCCACGTTGTACAAGAAAGCTGCCCTACAAGAGCATTACACAGCCTCACCAAAGAGAATCCCCAGGGTAGTTCAATATCTGCACAGAGGCAGATGGGTTGGTTGTAGTCTGTGATGCCAAACCAGTGTCTCCAATAATTTTGATTTATCATAGCAAACACTCCTAAGATGAAGGAAATAAGCAGCTACCTGAAGGCTTCCACTCCTCTAAGACTGCTCTGCATCGTTCCTCTAAGGCTGAGAGATTTCTGTCTGTATCCCTGGTTCCAAGCACACATTAGTTTTTTCCTCTGAGATCTTCCAGAGGTGTTCTTAGTCCCGTAGTTTTCTGTCCAAAGATATGTTTTCCTTCAGGTTGCCAATCATGGCATAGCAGCACACTGATTTCCTTCAGTATGATGCTGTGTGATGATAAAGATTTGAGACTTTTGCTCTGTGTGGGAAGAGAAAAACTTCGGCGTAAAACTTCGTCGCTTATTAAAATATTCAACCCCTTTGGATCCTCTGCTTTTAAAAAGTAAACAATGGGGAATGAAGCACTCTTGCAAAGAAGTAGGTGTCAGGAAAACAGGATTCACTTCACTAAGAAGCAACTGGTGATGACAGTGTGCTATATCTGTCTTTGCAAGGCTTAAATTCTCCTTGAGCTGGCTCTTGAAGCAGAGCACATGCTGCTTACAATGTGCACAGTGCACTGCGTACTGTGATTTTCTCCTGTTTCTCTATTAAGAAGGAAAACAGGCACTGAATCTTGCCAGTAAACACAGAACTTTGAAATTCCAGCAGCTCCCTCTTATTACTTCTCTGTGCAGTGGAGGGTGGTGTTTGCTGGTCCTGTCCGAGTGGCAGATGTGGAAGTTCCCTAAAGGTGAAAGCCAACAAGCTCGAGCAGGAGAATTCAGAACATGGGACACCCAAAATATGCCAGACATTGTCTCGTGTTCAAACGTCTCAGTACCAATAATGTAAATAGAAAATATTGATTCACTAAAATACTAAATAGTACTTCTGATACCTTGGCAAGAACACAAAGTTTTCTTTCTTTGGTAAACCTTCTGATCTGGACCAGGGTTAGAAAACCCGCATTTTAAATCAGTATATCGTTATATTAGGGGACAGCAGCACATGCTGTGCAGCTGTTGGGATCTAGACCAACTTCTTTAGGATATGAAGATAAGGTGCCAATGAAAATCAGTTTTCTGATTAAAAATGTGTGGTTTGGAGTGATGGTTTTGCCAGCAAAGCTATCAAACATTTCAGGTAAACATACCTGAGTGATATGAAGTCAGTTTATTTATTGATATAAGAAGAAAAGAATTAGATCATATTTATGCATATATTAATTAAATGTGGAGTTTTTACCATTCTCCAGTGAAAGTGGTAAATGCTTGTTGTAAACAGTTTGGTTGAACAGTTTTGTAATAGTCAAAAATTTCAACTTTTAGAGATAAAGGAAAAATTGAAATTTAGGATATCAACTTGTACTGGTCGATTTACTGAAGTTGGTACCAGGCCATTCTGTGGCCATAACTTGTGTTGCAAGTAAAATTCTGAAACTTCTCAGTGTTAATTTCTCTATATATAGTATATTATAAAAAAAAACAATCCTCCAGTTTTTGTGTGGGCAGAGGTCTTGAAAGTTGCCGGTGGAAATTTTTGCTCTAGAATACTGTTAGCATCAGGTGGCTCTTAATTATGAGCACAGGATTTAAAATCTCTGATTTAACAAAACACCTCCTCCAGAGATTCAATAATGCTCCAAAAAAAAAAAAGGCAGCAAATTCTGTATTTGTTCCATTAGGAGGAAAACACTGAGTTTAAGGTAAAAGTGAACAAATACAGAATGCATATTTCAAGTTCTATGGAAAGGAGTGGCAATGAGAACTCATGGTTTGAAATAAAATCTTGGCCAAACCTTGGGAAGTGCTTTTAGCTACATTTAAAGCTCAGTGTCTCGGGATATTGTGCTCTTTCACAGTCTGGTCAAATCCAGATGAATGTAAATGAGGTGTTTGGTGATTCGTTATCTCAGGGTAGGTGATCAGCCTGTGCTCCAAGTCGTGCCCATCTAAGACTGAATATTCCCATGAAAGTTTGCTGAAAAGTTCCTGGGAGGCTTTTGCAGTGCAAATTTGCAAGATGCAGTGACTGGCTATTTAAAAAGGTCAAGGGATGCTCGTGGGGAGAGGGGTTTTTATAGGACTGTGTTGCTTCTCACACTTTTAATCTGCAACAGAGAGATTTCGTTAGTACAGAAAACTTCCTGAAATTCGGGTTGAAGTATTTGTTCATTTGCCGTAATTCTCTAGTTTCATTTTGAAGGCTCAGAGTTGAACATACTAACATTTCTAACAATAAACATTAAAAAAAACTCTCTTCCTGAGGAAGTATCCTTGTTAACAGACTTCAGCCTAAATTTGATCTGAGATTTTTGCTCCTGTTTTTTCCGTCGAAGCTATTGATTCTCGTAGAAGCTTGGTCATTTGTGCCACTCAACAATATGACTTTGGTTTCCTAGGCAGCAAACTACAGGTCTGTAATTTAAACTCAGATTGTTGTCTCACATGTGTACATTAGGAAATATGGGTCTATTGCCTATGGAAGGAACAGTGAAACTCATCAGATGTTTTAAATCACCACACAATTGGCAATTAAAATGTTTGGAAGAACTATGAGGAGCAGAGGAATCAGAGCTAAAATCGTGCAAAACTATTTAAAGCAGGGGAAGGGTGTCAAGAAAGGAGTAGAGGATGTTTTCCTGGGAATATCTGTTTTGAGCATGAAGTTCCTGATCAAGTGCACACATAAATTATCTTTTTCTTCATTCTCCACCCACCTTTTTCTTTTCTTTTTTTTTTTTTTTTCTTTTTTTACATCTGAGCCTGACTGCTGCAATCTGCGTTGCTCAGTGTTCCTGACCTACGCAGCAGCTCAGGAGTGGTGGCATAAGTTCTTAATGTTCTACGGGGGAAAATTTAATCAGCAAAAATAATTGTCTTGCTTCCTCTCCTCCAGTGGAGAGGAAAAAAGGGGGACTCTGCATGCATGACAGAACATTCGTGGACCACCAGAAAAGCGTGGTGAGGTTGGAAGGTGTTAAGGCTCTTTTTTAGAACAATCTGATCAGAAGGCAAATGTCTAAAGGGAAAAGGAATCCGAAAAGAGTGTTGAAGTGCCAGAATGCACCAGCTAATAACTTTAAATAGTTCATTGAGTCTTCCGGAATTTTTTTTGTTCTTCTTCGGGAATAATCTGCTTACATCGTTAAGACCTCAGCTAAGCTCAGTAACACAAATTACCAGATGTTGTATCCCCTAGTTTTTTTCCATCAAAAGACCAACCACCAAGCTTGTTGAAAGAGAGAGGTCATTGTCCTTCCCTGGCAATAAAACTATTTTTGCAACTCCTAAGAAATGAAATGAGAATACCTTTCAGCTGTAGAGGGGATCCTATCTCCTGCTTCTTCCAAGTTTCCCTGTTTTGCTTTGTTATTTTCTAATAATGCACTCATGTGTAAGCTAATAATGTGAACAGAGGGAAAATGAAGAGTTTAAAAAAAAAAAAAAAAGACAGAATGAATTAGGGCAATTGAGGTCGCTCTCTTTCATTTTTGCTGGAAGGATTTTAGCCCTAGTTTTTACCTTATCGCTTATTACACAATTTATGATAAAATGAGATGTGATTCCATTCTTATTGTTGTGCTATAGCCTATTGAACATGCATATATAGAATTCATTTCAAATTTAAACACTATCTTAATTATAAATTGAATAAAATGGACAACCTATCAGATTCCCTAAATTGCATTCTAACAAATAATTTCATTTTCCATTACTTTTCCACCAATGATATACTGGGCATAACAATGTTGAGTATACACCCTGTTCTTCTATTTTAATTGTGCCAGAGATTTTGCTGTGTGACAACTGTTTCTCTGTGGGCATGTCTGTTGCTTGCCATTTGTTCCATAAACTGGTTTTTTTTTTTTTTTTTTTAGATATTTCAGTGAGGTTATAGAGAACCTTAGAAAATACTCGTACAAATTTTATTTTGCTTCATCTTTTAAGTCTTATCCTACCCCAGGCACAATTCATAGCTTGTAGTTTGACATGCACAGCTCGGTTTGAACCGGGTTATTCAGTGTGAAAATATATGTACAACCCAGATTTCGTAAGGATTTTTTAAGGTATGAGGTCACAATGTGGTCCATAGCTCATCTGGAATTTTGGAAAATAGTAGCAAAACAGATCTAACAAAATAACTGAGATGTATTCATCACTCTGCATTTTCTTACATAATTTGTAATTTAGATAATTACTATAGTAAATCAGCCTGGTAGTATTAAAATATATATACATTAAAAAGGCATTAAAAGGTTTATGGATCTTTCTACTAACTTTTGGGAAGTATTTAAGAATTAGGATGGGGGAAAATTATAATTAGCTGTAAAACCACCAAAAATTATTCCATCAGGGAAAAGGACAGGAATGTGTGTTAGCGGCTTTATAAGACCCACGACTTTTTAATTCTATGTGTTAAGCCTCTGTTCAGATTTTAACTCAACTTTACCAAGAACTTCCATTACAATATCTCAAAAATTGCAGAGATAAAATGTATGAAAGACTTGATCTCTTTTTCATCATGTTGTTTATACTTCCTAAATAAACTTCTGTATAATTTAAGATTTCAATTGTATTCGAGCCAAATGTAGACTTTTTCTCTACCTGGCAAAAGTTTGTATTTAAAAATAGATGAACATCTGCTTTTTTTAACATGCTCTTCGTATTTAGGTTTTAGTTATGTTTCATTTGGCTTCAAACCGAACCCTGATTTCTCAAGTGATTTCTGAAAAGTTGTACTTTCCATAATAATATTTTTATAGAATAATAATTATTACTTAAATGCTAAATTCCGAGTGGTTAGCAAAACTTACTTGTTACATTTCTTTGAGTCTAAATAAAGTTTCTCTCATCAGAAGAAACAAAATTGGACAATAAATATAAATATCAAATTTCGATGTTACTAATTCAGCATTTTTCTGATGCCATAAAGAAGATTTTCATCAAATTCTTATTCTCTTTAACTTTTTTTTTTTGAAAGTATATATATTTTTTAATTTGAATTCCTTCTTTTTTTTTCATATCATAAATTACTCACAGTTCCATGCGGTGCTTAAACTGGGCAAGAATAAACAAACAAAATACTTGTTGCATCCCAAAGGATATTCCTCCCTTTCCGAAGTTTGCAAATAGGGCATAAAATCTAACAGTGCCTGAGAAATTCTAGGAATAAGCTGAAGTATCCCAGCAATGTGGCAGCCGCGGAGCTGTACACACAATACTGTTCCCTTTAATATTTTTGTACTTCACGAGTTTTTCTCCACGACAAAACCCGCGATTTTTAGCCATTTTCCCCCCTAGCTGAAATGATTTGCTATCAGCGCAACTCGATCTGTTATCTCCCAAATAGTTTCAACCGTGTTAATGTGTGCGTGTACTTCTTTTTTTCCTGTTCTTTTTTTTTTCTTCTTCTTCTTTTTTTTTTTTCCTCCCCCCACTCCTTATCAGGCTCTCGGCAGCATTTGTGATTCATAGCAGTCATCAAAGTGATAATAAACTCATTCACAATACTAACAAACATGGGGCTCCCAGTTATTTACGAGGCAAATTCACAGCGATGCCGGGCAGTGGAACAGGGGAGAATCAAGATGGTGTTGATTGATAAATTGACAGGTTAATTTACAAGTGGATAATAGGAGTTAGACCCAGAGGGAGCGCCAGCAGCCCCGGCTCTAGCTTGGTTGCACTGCCATCTGTCTTGTGCCTGGGAATCTGCAGGAGCGACTGCGGAGTTCCCGAAATTCGGGACAAAACCTCTCTTGTTTGCCGCAGTTTGGATGAATTTGATGGCACATCCCGCTGAGCCCCCTCCCTGCGGCCACCTCCCCGCCGGGCAGGTAACCTGCACCTACAGAAAGGCCGCCACCCGCTCCTTACTTCAAATATTTGATTTTTTTTCCTGAGGTCCTGGAGCACTTTTGCTTGGCTTTTAATCGAGAAAAGAGAAATATTTTTGTAGGTCGTGATAGTAGATACAGTTCTGTGCCGCTCACGTTGCTTGAAAAGTGTGTTGTTTTGCATTTCATATTCACCTGAAATACCTTGTTTGTTTTTTTTTTTTTTAAAGCCAGCAAATGACATAAAACTTTTAACCTATCTTATTATTAACAACTTACTTTTCTTTGTCAAAATGCGTGCATTTCGGTGTTCCATCTGGCCGGCAGGAATTTCACGTTGTAGCCAGATATTTCTTCTGTTTAGTTGGGAGCATTGAATAAGTTCCGTGAGTCACCTCATTTTTGTAATCCCTAGGAGCCATTTTTATGGCAATCAATCACTGTTTTTATGTCATTAAGCATTTAACTAAACTGGTTGTTGGCTTCCCCACAATGACCTGAAATTTCATGGAATTCAAGATCAAGGAGCCGTTGCCACCACATGTCTTTGAAGTTAATGCGTTCCAGTCTTGCATTTTAGCATTATGGAAGTTTGATAGGGAAAATAAAAGGGGTGGTCAGAAATAGAGTTTGCTTTCTTGCAGTAAGAGGAGAGTGTTTTGTTTTAAATACCTGGGATGTTTCTACTGCGGCTGCTGATGTTCATCAGCTGCTCCAGCTCAGAACTGGATCTCAAAATCTGGGCAATGGGATGTGCTGCTGGCATCAGCCTGGATAAGCAAGCCCGTGTTACCCTTATTGCATGCCAAATTTGGGAATAGGGGTTCTGCAATTCCCAGTGAATTCCCGGGAATCCTGGGATTTCGATTTGCAGCTGAAGATCCGAATGGGTACAAAGCACAGCCCCTGAGTGGCCGCTGACTTTTGTTTTCACTGAAACCGTGGTGAAATCCAGGGATGCCTTGCACACCTCTCAGGTGTGGGATTCTCTTCCCACTTGCTCCTGCAGCCCCAGTGGAGAGGAGTAGATGCTCTGGTGGGCTTGCCCAGAATGTTAATTTGTGTTTGGTGATTGGTAATGCTCTAAATGAAGTTGTGAAGGCTTTCAGGGGCAAATCCTTTCCTCCACGCCTTGCCCAGACTTGGATGCTTGGCGTGGGGGAACTCTGTGGGAAGCAGGGGAAGGAATAAGCCCCCCTTTGCTGTGCTTGGCTGTGCTCTGCAAACTCCAAGCACCCACCCCTGTGGGTTTGCCTGTCTGCCACGGGTGACAGAGGCCACTGCTCACCTCATCCTGCTGTCACCAACCCTACAACCATCACAGAAAACCTGTCCTGAGAAAAGCTGCAGTGGGATAGTGTCCTTTGCTGGTGCTCTGCTGAGCAGCAAAGGGCTCTCCCAGTTGCCTGAAGGCGGCTCAGCTTTTCAGGGGCTGCATCTGTAGGAAAACTAAAGCACTTTAACAAAACAAAACCCACCAACCCCACCCCCACCAAAAAAACAAGCAAAAAGCCCCGAAAGTAAAAACCCAAACAAACAAATTTTTAAAAGCCACCCAGACTGCAGATATGAAAGCCAGTATTTCCTATGCGCAAAACCAGCCAACCAAAGTTGTAAAAAGATAACAAAAACACAGGGAAGTTGGGCTCTTACAGGAAGAAACTTTAAAACCGAGCCATTTTCTAGCCTTTACTGAGGAGTTAGGAAGATACTACTGGTATTTGTAATGAAGCACTGCAGCTGAATTTAGCAGTCTATCTCATCCTGGCCACCATTGCAACTGGGCAGTTTTTCTTAATTAATTTGAGGTCATTTTTCTGTGCAGTGGGTTTTTTTTTTTTGATAGAAGAAATTTGGTTTATTGCACAGAGTCATTTAGTTACTGGAACAAAAACCAGTCCCTGCCTGGGAAGACAAATACTCATTTACTTTATTCAGATTTTTTTTTTATTGTTGTTGTTTAACAAAAGAGCCAAGATAGTCTTGAAGCATGATCTTGGGAAAGAGGAGCAAAGTTTTAAAGCAGCAGCTGAGATGAGGGTACAACATGACAGGACTTTGTGAAGGTTGGTGGAAATTACCTGATCCACTCCTCTACCTGATGGGCTTTCCTGATGTTCCAACATCAATTCAGTGCCCTCTTCACCTGTTCTGTACTGATTTGGGGCCGTTTATTTTGTGGTATTGAACTGATTTAACAGAGTTTTTTCCCCCCATGTCTCTGCTTTCTTCTGAGCCATCTGGACAGTGACAGGTTTGCAGACTCATAGATTACAATAGTAATTATTCTTAGAACTCAAAAATTCTGATAAAAGTTGTGTTGTGGTTTTTTTTGTTTGTTTGTTTGTTTTTTTTTCAAACTTCGAGTAACAATAGGAATGTAGCAGGGTGGTGTTTGGCCCTAATTTTTTATAATATAGTGTGAGACCTATAGATGTCTAAAAAGCATGTGTGTGTATATATATACAGATGTCTAAATGTTACCAATTTTTACATAAGTTCAGGTGGCTACTGTTTTGTTGTGTTTTGTTTTGATGCTGCAGCATAGGGCTACAAATAACACACACAAAAAAAGAAAGTGCAGATGCATTTAAATCCCTCTCTTTCCTGGACACACATAACCATAGCAAACGACAGGTGAGCTGCAAGCAGAGAATATTTAGACTCATTGATTTTCATTATTACTTCTTTCTCATTCCATATGTCACATCAAAGCATGGTGGTATTCTGTTTGGAAAGGAGATCAATGCCAGGAGATCGGACTGATCCTTGCTATTCACAAGGAGTTTCCAAATTCCGTGGGTGACATAGGATAAAAGTGACCCTGGATTTGCTGTGACTGTTTTCTTAAGTTTAGCCAGACAGACTGCACAAAGAGAGAAAAAAAAAAAGGCATAGATTCTGGCTTTGTACAGAAACTATTCTCTTAATTGAAGCTTATTTAAAAACTTAGATATTCTTTTCAACTACAATGCTGGAAGATTGTCTTGACTTCTCTTTATTATTCTGAATCATTTCAAGTAAAAGTGCACATCTCTCCTCAGTAAACATATTTTATGAAACAATCCATGCAAATAATGCTTTCTTCAATTGTGCACTTCCTAAAATAACATGTTGACATCAAATCATCCTGTTTTGAAGAGTTTGTAATAATAAATAATAATCAATGCTGCAGACTGAAGGATGCATCAATTATATTTATTTTACCCACAGTAGAGACTCTCTCGGTTGTATATTTTTCTCCAATAATTTTGCACATTTTATTGTAAAGTGTACTTCAGTCTAATTGGCAATGTGGCTACTGACTGCTGATTGAGACAAAATTACTCTTTGCCTGAAACAAAAAATTGAGTTCTATTATGTGAAATCTAAAATATTGCTGTAGTCTTGCAGAATAATTCTAGAATGTGGTTTAGCAGGGACAAAAGAGAATTGAAGAACAGGTAGTATAAAGAAATAGAACTTGACATGGAAAAAAAGAAGAAAATGTTACTTGAGATCGAATCCAAATCACAAGGGAAAGAAATTTGGAGGTTATCAACTTTAACAAAAAAGAAGCCCAGTTTTGAGATTTTGAAAGAAACTTAAATGAAATAGATTTTTGAAACAATCCACAGGCTACTTTAGTGACCAGGGCATTTTTTTAATCTTTGGTATGAGCGTGTGAGAACAAATGAAAATTTTATGCTATTTAGGATATAATAATAATATAATTATATGATAATAATAATATACAATATATAATATAAATATAATAATAAAAACCAAACAGAAGTAGTGTTTTGTGGAGTTGCTGGTTCTTGTCAGAGTTGAAGTACGTATTGAATATGGTTTTACAGAAAAGAAGGCTGCAGCTTTAATGGCTATGTCCTCAATTATGAAGATTTCTGGGGATGTTTTGAGGGGAGGAAAGATCACAGATGTCACCAGAACTGAAAAAAAAAGAAATTCCCTTTCAGAGAATATAAAATTTCCCTCCAGTCTCTGTCCTATTTTGAGCCTTTAAGAAGTAGTATTTGAGCCCATGGGGAGAGGCTGCTTGCTAACTTGTAATTTCATATGATTTGAAATGTGGCACCTGCTGGCCTCCTGTGTGGGATCACTTAGGAGAAACAGCAACTGTCTGTAAGACTGGATTGTCTAGCCAGTTATCTTGAGCTAAAAATCCCTTTTCACGTTTGTCTTACGTAGCATTGCTTAGGTAGGGGGTTATTTTAGTATTGGCTGCCAATATGTAGATGTAACTTTGGTAAATCTGTTCTTTACTTTGAGGAAGTCGAAGTTCCTGGAGTACCTTATTCAACTAAAGCAAGTGTTAGAGATAAGTAGAGGTCATAACATTATCTGCTTAGCTCTGTGGAGCAGTGAGCTAAGGTAAGGAGGATGCAAAACAAGTTATCAAATCAGACAAAGGGACCTAATTAAAACATGATTGCTGAGGTCCACGAAAAATACAATTAAGTTGCAAGCTAAAGAAAATGAGGTGGCAAAGTTAATGTATTTGCCATTTATCTCGTGAGATCTCAGTTCAAAGACTCACTTTCAAATCCTACAGGATCAGCTCTTTCAGATCCTACAGCAGTCCAATAGATTTAAAATTAGATTGGACCCATGCAAAGATATAATGTGTGAATGTAACAAAGCCACTCTGAAAATAAAAATAGTAGGCTGGCTGTCAGTGCTGAACATTCTCCCAGGATGCAGCATTCAGTGTTGCCTCACACAGAGTAAAACTGAAACAAGGAGATCAAGGAAATCCAGGTGCAAATCACACTTGAAGTTATTCAAGTGAAATTCTGGCATCAGAGCCTAACCTGCCTAACTTTGTGTAAAAGAAGTCCACTTTTCTTGATACATGCCCCCAGTTTAAGTAGCCAAAAGATCAGTGTTGTAGTTGGTTTAATTATATTAGTCAGCTTGGCTGTAGCCCTGGTGTATTACCTTATTTCATCAGTATCTTCAAGAGTAATTAATATTTTTCTTTCATTTGGAAAAAGAGATGTATTTATTGCCACACTGCAGGTCAAGAAGGGAGACTGTAGTTATAGGAGGAAAAGCGTGAGATCTAAATCTCTGAATCCAAAATTCAGGTCTGTCACCATTTCCTATGTGCCGAGACATGTGACCTTCCTGTCCCTGGAGTTCCCAACTGATAAAAATGAGGATGTGATTGAACCATGTTATCTGCACGTTCTGAGCTGGGGACAAAAGCATCTTAGTCTCTTTTTGTTTTTCAAGTCATCCTGACCACAACAACTATTTCAGCCATCTCCTGGCACGTTTCTGTGGTCAGGCTGAGCTTGGTTTGGGCTTATGGCTGCAAAGGCACAGGGTGACACACTTGTCACCTACTGAATTATTGTGTCCAACAGCTCACAGTGCCGTGGGATGGGGGTAGGTATTTGGTAATTATCGTATATCACATTTTCTGTGATTTTTGCCCTGGTGAGAAACTGGGCAGAACATAAGGCAGAGAATATTTCTCTCAAGTGAAGGTGACTCCCCTCCCCCTCTCAAAGATCGGCCCTATTCCAGTTCTTTTATTTTATTCTTCCTATTATTTTTTGACAGTCTGTGTATGGAGATATTTCTTGCCAAGATGAAAGTCACTGTCTCATGCTTGCAGTGCTCTGTCAGTTCTTTTTAAGGAGTTAAGTGCACTGTGAGTTAGTAGGAACAATGAACCTCACTTGTTCTTGCAGCTGTCTGTAAAAACTTGCTTAATATTGTTTTGTGGAACAAAGTTAGAAGTTTTTGTTTACCTTCCACAATTCGTTGGCACTGTGGCTGGGCACAATATTTAAGGCAGCATACCACGAATATGTGAAAATGAACAAATAATCCTCAGAACCCTTGGTACACCTGAGCCTTCCTACTGTAGCAGCAAAATTGGTTGTAGATTAAAAAAATGTATGTCTGTCAGACCTCATGTGGGGCAGAGGTGAGAGAACCACAGGCTGTGGTGTGGTGTCCTACTTTCCCACTCCTCCAGCTCACGTTTCAATGGAAAGTAAGATTTGCATTCTTCTGCCCAGCACCGTGCAGCTCCGGTGGGGAATTCATTCCCTACCCCTCCACAACCTCCATTCCGATGCACTCAAACCTAAAAGGGAAATTTTCCTCGTGAGTGACCTTGCACTTTTGCTCCTGTTGCCTAGAGGAGCTCGGTGAGCAGTGCTGGATGACACACACCACACTCCTGCTCCTGGCTGCCCCTGCACCCCAGCCGCTGCAGATTGTAACACCGCATGTCCATAATCAGAGATAAAAATAAACCCAGAGCTGGGAGGTGAGTAGGCTCCTTCTGTTGCCTTCAGATAGCCCCACTTTGAGATGCTGAACAAGCAGGGGGAAAGTGCATCAGGCATCTGCAGAGGCTGCTGAAGTTGGGAGATTGGTATTTCAGCTAGGCTGCTGCCTTGGAATCCTAGTGGATATTTGTTATTCCTGCAATTTACCATGCTTGTTGTGCATGAAATAAATTAAAACAAAGCACCATGTTATTACAGCTAGAGAGAAAAGCCGTGTGTTGAGCTAGAAAAAGCACTGAATTACTCAAGGAAGGGCAAGAGGCGAAAGCAGGGGTATGTTCTGCTGTTTCCTTTGAGGAGAGCTGAAGGCAAAGGGGAGATTTAGGAGCTGTTCCTTGTGGCCCAGAATCATTCCTGATTGTTTGTAGAACAGAGGCATATGAGTGTCAAACAGACACCGTGCATCCACAAAGGTATCTCCTGACCTGCCTGGATGTGCATGTCATGACTGTAATTTTGTCATGGTAAAAATGTCAGAAGCCATGAAAACCTAGTGAAAATGAAAGAGGGAAAAGTCACTGGCAAGTTTTGAAGTAATCAAGTGACCCTTGCAAGACCTAGATTGCTCTAATCTAATTTTCTTAAGGTCTTAAGGGGTGACTTATGCACTTCCTATTTAGGCAGTACCTAACCCTTACCACTCAGAGCCCTGGTGTGCACTGGGGCCTTTGGGAATCTCCCTCTGCCAGGTTGTGCTGGGTGAAATCCCCGTGTTAGGGTCAGGCTGCCTTGTTCCAGTTAAACTCGTGGTGCTGTCACAACGTGCTGATCATTATGGCTCTGCAGTCATATCTCCATGGGTGTGCTCCTAAATTGTACCTGTCTTCTAGCTGGGGAAGTACGGGCTTGTGGATTGTTGTCTGGTTTGTTTTTTAAACAAATCTAGGAGTAATTTTTCACACTCCTCTTCAGCGTTGGTCGATGGTTTTAGTTTTTATTTATCATAGGGTTGTGAATCAGATCAAATGCACGATGCAAGCTATGCAGCAAAAAGGAAGCAGTGGGCTGTGACTCTCTGTGTGAAATCTCTGTATCTCCTTGTGAACCAAAAAGCTGTCTGGTGTGATGCATCCTTGATCTTCAAACACATCCCTAAAGCCATTAGCCAGGCTGAATTACTTCTTAACTTGTAGTATATGCTATCCAAACAGGCCGTTTTGGGGCTGGCATACATCAAAACCTCCCTTCCCCAGCCTTGCCTGAACCAAACTGGCTGGTTTTTAGGTTCAGATCAGATCACATCAATCTCCCCTGCCAAGGTGCCCCCAGCTCCCTTCTCCTGGTGCCCCCCAGCTCCTCCCGTGCGGGGAGATCAGGTGGTGAGCTGTCAGCACAGCCCAGCTGCTGCTCGCCTGGAAACCCACCTATTAGTTGTGCCCTGCAGAGTGGGGGGGTTTGCTGCTCACAGGGGAGCCCAGGGACAGTGTTTTCTGCCAGCTCCCGGACCTCAGAGGGCTGGAGGCTCTGGTGTAACTAATAGGGAAGCCTGGAAGCGCTGGGAGATTTGAACGCAGAGACACAGCCCGGGGCCTGAGCCAGTGGTCTGTCACTACTGCTCCTCCTCATCCTGCTCCTGGGAAGATCAAGTGGGTTCTGCAATCCTCTGTTCTGGAGCTGTGGCTGCAGTGGAGGCAGTGGCAGAAAGGTTGCTAATGATAAAATGTGTGCTGAAGACAAGGGAAAAGGAGAGAAAGGATCCGTGGAGAGTGACCTTGGAAACTGGGGATGGGAAAGTGCCAAGGGAAGGGACCAGCAGCAGGGTTTGCTGCACAAGAGTGCCCAGAAATGTGCAATGTCTCCTGTGTGTGACACAGAAAATGACAGCAGAGCTGAAGTGATCCCAGACCATCCTGTGCTGAAAGGGGCAACACCTGTTTAGTTTCCCTGAGAAGGTTCAGCTTTGCAAAGGGGGAAACACAACCCTAAATAGATTTCAACAAGAGTATTTTTGCACAGCTGGGCAGAGCAGCCTTTGCTCAGCTTTGAACAGTCCTGTGATAACCACCTATATGAACATCCTCTGTAGCACTGACCAGTGCCAGACCAAGCTAGTTAGAATACTGAGAAAAACTCCCTATTTTGCTTTTTCTCCTTAGGTGTTTGTAAAACTCATCCCATCATCCTTTCAAAATGGGTACCGTAAAATGATAACTTGTACCAAAATGATTAATGAGCAGATAGATGAATATTTACAGTTCATACACTGATTGGATATGAATATTCTTCTATCATGACAGCATCTTCTGGGACCTGTTTGCCAGTTGATGGGTTTTGGGTAGTGACATTTGTGTTTTGAATGTGTATGTTATATTTCTTCTTAATTTGTCAAAACAGGAAGGAAAAGTCTTAAGTAACTTTTCACTATAGCAGTAATATTTTTTTTGCTGGTGTAGGTAATATAATTGTAGTTTCATTATCCACACATATGTTCAGTGTTTCACTGTATTTACACACAGAGTTCACTTTGCTCATGGTAGTTATGGACTAGTTTTAAACTACCACTCAGTGGAGTTAGTGCTGATTTACACTGATGTAACTGAATAGAATCACAATTTTGTAATAGATTTAGTTCAGCAAATTCATTTGGTTTTGAAAACTCTTTCAAATATCTGCTTATGTGGAGTAATCCCCATCCATCTGATTTGAAATCTGTGTATCCCTTCTTCATCCTTCTCTTTCATCTACTCCTCCCTTTCTCCCACTCCTGGTAGTTGTAAATTGGTACCTGTGACCAGCTCTGACTCTGTGGGAGTCAAAAATGACTCAGAAGTTCCGAGTTCTTGCTCTTCTCTCTTCTTGAGTAACTTTTCCCCCTGCAGAAAGTTGATTTCATTGTTGTGTAGGAACCTTCTGTTCAAACAGAAGGGCGTCAGCTCTGCATTTTTACACTTTTCCCTAATCGTTAATCTGAGTTACAGATGCAAGTGCTTTGTGTGCCAAGGAAAAGGGGCTGATTCAGTCCCTGGTATTTCATGCTCTTCTTCTTGCACACCACTCTGTCCTTTATGTTCCTGTGGTAATCCCTACAAACTGGAAAACCTCCGCAGCTGAGTCCAGGTAAATCCCTGTCAAGGGGGTGTGGTGGAGGACTTGGATAATGCTGTCAGAGAGCTGGAATGAGCAGAGTTCAGGCAGGCTGAAAGCAATGCCAGTGTGAACAAGGCTGGGAGGTTAAAATGGGCTTCCATATCCCACTTCTTACTTGTCAAAGTGGAAGAAGTTCTGCCCATGTTCTATTACCAATACCATTGAAAAATGGTAAATATATATATCTTCAAATATGAATTGCACATTTTGGATGTTCGTTTGGTCTAAAATAGAAATTCATGCTCCAGAAGATAAAAATAATAGATGAAACCTTGTTGAAATTGTGTGATGGTAAGACCTTCTTTCTAGTCTTTGAATAAAGAGCCTCAGGGGATGAAAGCATCACATTAGTAAAGGTAATCCCTAGTTCTAGACATTTTCTGCTGTAAACCTGTCCATCTGTCTACTGAGGACAGTGACACTTGAAGTGACTTCTCAAAATCTGCACTTATTAAGGGAAACATTTATGTAAATGGATCTTTTAATACAAGAATAACTTATTTCTCTCTTTCATTATTAAATCATAAGATGAGACTCTTTCAGTGCAAGAGAAATTTATGACACTACCCTGTTGAATTAGAGAGAGAATTAGGTTTCCCGTGAAGGAATTCTGAATGTTGTTGGCATTTTTTGCCATTTATGGACAGGTTTTGCTTCTGACAAGGATGTATCATCTTGAGATTGGGTATGTCACAGAATGCTGCAGAATTTATTTTGTGCTCTAAATTCTTACCTAGGCGCTGGTCAATCTAAATATCACCATGGAGGAAGTAAACTAAATGGGCTGTATTCCTCACCTTCTTTCCAATGTAATTCTTCCTTGGAAGTCTCTGTACATTTTTTAAAACTTTGTCAAGTTTAAAGATAACTTTGTTAAAGTTGGCAAAACTTTCGGTGATACTGACCTGTAGGAAACACCATATATCCCACAACTTCCCGAACTTTTGTGTGCTATTCCTGAAGCCCCTAAAAATGACAAACTAAAAAATCCAAACCAAACAAAACCCCCCCTATGTTTGATGTGCATATCAGTCACTTGCTTGCAGACTTCTCTAGTGGATTGCCTCTTCAAACTGTGCATTTTACTTAATCTTTCCTCATGGGCTTGGGCTCAATGCTCAAGCAGGGGACAAGAAGGATCTCTGGCATGTACTTATGTTCATAGTGATGCTTTTTCTCGGTGCAAATTTTGCCAGAACGGATCCCAGATTTGCAGATCCTCAGTGCAGTGAGTTCTGGGCTGCGTTTGTCTAATATTTGGATTTGATTCACAGAGAGGCAAAGAGTTTCCACTTTTAGGTATCAGGACATGACTGTCCTTGTGAGCTCAAGACTTTGTAGGATTAGGCAGAACCTGCCTGAGGAACCTCTGGTCTGTGACCTGTGGTCTCAGACACCTCTGCAATGCACATCATAATACCAGTTCAGTGAAAGTGCTTGAAGGTGATTATATTTTTTTTCTCCTGACTAAAGCTCTTCAATTAGGAAGTAAGTAATTTCTGCTGAAATAAATGCTAAATGGCTTGACTTTGTATTTTGTAGTTGGTATGTGTTGAAGTCCAGAGGAGACCTATTTCTGTGCAGAATATGTCAGTTTCCCAATAATGATCTCCTGAAAGTCTCCATTTATACAGGAAAATTATTTTACTGCTTTTAAAGGAAGCTGTTGCATTTATGGATTCTGGCAACTTAAATCCACCATTAATGGGAGAGAAGAAGCAATAGTCAGATTAATACACTTTTTCCTCTGTGCATTATGCTGTTTACCTAATCACAAGTTCATGGAGGAAGATAATTCAGAAGAAAATGTATCACATGAATTTTGGATGACAGCCTGACTTCCCATAACTGGCTAACTAACATTAACTCTGAAATTGTATTTCTTGATGGGAAAAGTCTGGGGGAAGGAAAAAAAAGTACATATGATAAAGGCATTGCTTGTTATGGTCTAACAAACACCTTTCTGCAGATCCTGGCAGGGTAATCACAGGCAGTTGGCAGTAATGGTGTAAGGCTGGAAGGGGCAGCGTGCCCCAGCTCTGTGCCTGCTAATGAGTCACACATCTCATCCTCATTTCTGCTTCCTGCTAAAGGTGTGAGCAGATCACAGCCACCCCACGGAATATTGCATGGAATAAACCCTTGTGTGTGGGAAGAGCTCTGCTGACTTGTCAGACTTGACTTGTGCTCATATAAATAATAGCTTCAGGACTGGGGTGATGTTTGAAGAAACATCACCTCCGACTTGTCCAAGTTTGTGGTATAGTAATTTTCCTATTTAAAGGAAAAGATCTTTCCTTCTTTTCCTCCCTGAAATATCACCTTAATTGTTTCCTAAAGCAACTTAAAATTGTGCTATTTAGATCACTGAGCATTGTCTTGTGTTAGATGTCAGGGAACTGTCTTAGTATATTTTGATTCACTTGATTTTCATTGATACCTACTGAGAAACTTTTAATGCTGTGGCTAAAGGGGAGTGTACAAAGGACTGAAAAGATTTGTAAGAACCCTTTTGACAAACTCAAGTGAGAGTGGGTTGCACCTGATGTTTTGATTGTATTGGTCCTCAAAACAAATGGTTGATGAGAAATAATTTCTGTGCACAGGTGAATTCTTCTTGCCTAATAAACCAAGCTTCCCTGTGCTTGTGTGTACATGTGAGTGCACTGTTGTTTAAATATCATCTAAAATATGATAAGCAGTGAATAAATTAAGAATCTGTTTGTTAAACTATGCATATATTTAAACACAAAATTAAGTTGCGTATATTTGGTTGAGATTAAACATGGAAATGTTTTTATCAGGTACGCATAGGCTCCTCCATTCCCCCACCTCTGCTCAGTGCAATCTTTCTAATGCTGATTTTTTTTTTTTTTCCTTTTTGCCCTTCGTTGACATTTCTTTCAGAAAAAACATGGATACTTGTCCATGCCTCTGCTCCTTGTCATGCACCTTCATTTCTGGGTTCTGTTCAGCTTCTTACCTATAGCCCCAGGCATTGCTGTCTGCTCAATAGTTTCCAACCCCTGTAAAGAAGAAACAAGATGACGTATTACTTTTTAAACATAAACCACACATGACTAAGACCCAATAATTCACTCGCTCCTGCTAGGATGCTGAATGATTAAGTCTGACATCAGTCAGTGCCAGTAGTGTATTTTTGATAAACCATAGTTGTCTGCTGCTTACTCCAACATCTGTATTTTTCACACCAGAGGCATCTGTCTTGTTCAAGAAAATGAGAGACATGTAGCACACTGCTCGTGCAAGTAGTAAAACTGATAGAAACTGTACCAGTTATCATTCTCCATAGAGCTCCTTTCCTAAGTGATAGCAAATGACATATTTGGACCACTTTTTATAGAAACCATTTCAGGGAACATACTTTCGTGACCTACTGTGAAACTTGTGGAGATCCCTCCTCAGATCCAACAGCATCTACAAGTGGAAAAAAAAAAGAAAAAAAAAAAGTGCCCAAGAATTAATTAAGCTTGTCAATACTATTTATCATTAGATAAAGATTTTCTTCTTCACACACAAATATATTTAGGTATCTTTAGAAATTTAGTCTACTGAAGGAAGTCTCAGAAGTTCATGTCCCTTGGAAACTAGAAAAATGGATTTACTGTATGGCATAAATTGTCTTTAACTTAAATAAATATGGAAAAGAGTAAATTTGACCCTGCCTCTTTATGAGTGACAAAGGAAGAACTGCAATTATTTATTTCAGAAATGAAGCTGAACTAACATTCTTTGTGAAAATCATCATTCTAATCATGCTGATTTTGTTCATGTTTTCTGTCTCCATACCATAAGCCATGGATCACAGATCACTGAAGTTTTATTGATTTTTGTGTCTACAAGCACAGAGTTCCATAGTCAAAAGTCAGGTATCCCCTTCTCTCGGTAGCCTTCCTGTGCACACTAGCATTATCTTTTTATCAAGCAACCTCATTGCTATTTCATATTTACTAAAAAAAAAAAAAAGAAACAAACCAAACCTCATTATTTAATATTTCTAATCCATCTTAATTTAAAACAGACTTCCAAATCTGACCTCCTGGAACAAAGGTGAGAAAGAAAAGGTGCTAACCTGACACTTTTGTGTTGGCAAAACCAGAACGGCAGCAGAAAGAATCCATTCCTTATATTAAAATTAAAAATCATAAAGTCATAATGCCGTGACTTAGCAGTGTTTACCCCTGGCAATGCATTTGCAGCTGGTATTTAGCAGCGTCAGCACTCTGTCTGCAAAGGAGATTGTGGAAAAGCAGTCTTTTTCAGGTTTTACTGGGAAGGAAATGCTTGACTTTGATCACAGTTAAAATGACGGCGTAGTTGGTAGACGAAATATTGCGGATAGTCAGAAAAGGCAACTGCTTTGGAGTGTGTCCTTTAAACTCTAATGGATCAGTTAATTCTCCAGAATATTTACTGGGAGAAGTCCTAAAAGGGTTAAGAAGCTGCTATAAGAAAGGCTAAAAATGATAGACTGGAAGAGAAAGAGGTAGTAAAAATTGAAGGATATAAAAAAGCAGAGGAATGTGGCTGGGGAATAATAAAATAAGAGAGAGAAGTTAAACCAGTGACCCTTGTCGGCAGTGAAAAGCGGGAGATTAGAAAATGTTTCATGCTAATTTCCATGGAGATTTCTTTAATTTATCGAAAATTACTTTCTTCTGCTTTGATTTGTCCAAGTGCCTGCCCCCTCGCAGCTTTTTCGGGGTGGTCCCACCCGTCACGCCGTGCTGGAGATGGGCCTCGTTTGCCCCCACACTGGGCCAAAGCGTCGTGAGATTACTGAAGCGTCTCTGACGTCTCTATCAGCCTGTGCCACCACAATGCCCTATTCCTTTTTTTTTTTTCTTTCCCCCCCCTCTCTTTCTCTCCCTCTCTCCCCTCTCCCCTCCGTAGCAGAGTCTTAGGATTCCTGTCACATGATGGCTTCATCGGGGGCCCCTTGCTGAAGCGTTTTCGCTCTCCTCCTGATCCGTTCAGCTTGGTTCTCTCTGCTGCCTGGCATATCAAAGGAGATTTGTGGGTCATTGAGCCATGGACGCAGAATATAAAGTTATCAGCCTGCCTGGCAGCATCAAAACAACAAGCCCGCCCCCCACCCCAGCCATCACTTACCATCTTCATCCTTCGAGTGGCAGGAAATTGTTAGTCTCCCTTACAAATGTATGTTGAAGGCATTTAATTTCTAAAGGATAATCAGGATGTAGAGGTACCAGCTAAAAGACCTTAAATATTACATCTCCTAATAGGGCACTTCAGATTATAGCGTGATGTAGTAACATGAAGAAGCTGCTTATAATTCCAATTTTAAAGACACAGGCTAATACTAATGAAAAACTGGTATTTTTTGCAGAGTAATAAAGTAATTTGCCTAACATTTCCAACTGTGTCACAGATAATAAATGGATATATTTGATTACAAGCATTCTGGGCCAGTGGAAATTGATATCACTTTCTCAGACTAGCCTAGTCGAGGACTTCATCCAGACTATTTATTTGGGGATTCAAAGAAAGATTCATTACAATAATGTTTCTGAATGTGGCCATTACCATCATTTGAATCATCCCTGTCCAGTTTCTTTCTGAGCCCTGGGACTATTTAGCTCTCAAGTGAGTGATCCTGGTAGAAATGCCAAAAATCAGTCTGGATTGCACTGAGTATTCCCAAGGATATGGGGAAAGATGGCACCAAGTACCTGCAGGGGGTGAGGAGTTCAGTACAGCAGCAGGATTAGAAATATCTGTCTAATAATGTCTGTTGTAGCTCAATTAGAAACAGGTTCTTTTGATGTGGTTTGGAACTGTTGTGGGGGCTCTGAGCACCTTTTAAAATGAGTCCTCATTAGTCCTCTTCAAAATCAGTCTTTAAACAGTGGCCTTAACTGTCTCCCTCAGTTCCCTCTGGACAGTGAACTTGCATATTAAAGACCTTCTTTACCCTGTGGCTCAGGCTGCCTGTGCCAAGCTCAGGGCTCTGCCTGCCAGGTGACTCACCTGATCCATGGGTACACCGGGGGACAGAGCTCTGGGGAAGCACACTGCTGACCTCTGTAAGGTCCTAGGGACACAATCCTGAGGGAATGGATGGTGCTACAAACATTGGGGGGGAAGTCAGCGTGATACCAGGAGCTGGTGATGGCTGGAGAGCAAATTCTGACAAAGTACAGATGCTGTGACCCCTCTAACCATAACTTTGTATGTGCTTGACAGGCAGGAATAATGGGCATTTCTCCCCAAATCCCAGAGCAGGGAGAGGTACTTAAAAACGTTGTCCAAACCCACAAAACCTGTGCTGAATTCAGTGCTGTTGTGGTGTATCATCTACTATTTTAAATACTCAGCACATCTCTTAAATCTGTTCACCTCTTTTCTTCTCTGATGCAGCAGTCTCCTAATATATAACTCTGTGTATTTCCCATATAAAGAAAATGCCTTTTTGGCTTTTAAAATATATATAGATATATATCAACATCCCTTTTCCTGAATAAATTGTGTCTTTATTGGCTTTCTTATTTCTGTGTAGCTTGGCCTGCACTTAATGTATTCATTCTTCCCTTTCTAACCATCACCATCTCTGTTTCTTCTCGTACTTAAATCTAGGCTACGTAAATGATTTTAAATTCCCTCATGATCAAACATGATCATGCAGAGCTTGAAGTCAGAGAGAATGTTAAGTGTTCTCTAATTAATTGCATAAATGTGGAATGCAAAAATTAAGTGTTCTCTGGTAATTTCTGTGTGCAGTAGGCTTCGTCAGTATGTGCTAGATTATAATACCTCACATGTGCTGGGGGTGCTGCCTGTATTAACAATTCATATGACTCCCATTTTCCAAGGGTGGTCATGGTTCTATTTTCCTTTAGTGACTCTAAAGTTTTCTGGTGCATTAATGGAGGAATATCTAGAACACAGTTTTGTTATGCCTGTTCTGTATATGCTTAACCTTTTCCCTTTAGTTCTGCGTGCCTGCACATATGTAAACGTGTACCTATGTGTACTGTGTCATGCTCACATATGATTGAGAAAGAAACATTTACACAGCTATGGTGCTATGCTTCATTACTTCATTAATTCCAAATATAAGTGACATACTTTTTAGAACAGTTTACAACTGGGCACACCTTTCTCTTTCAAAACTGATCAATTACAGGGACCACTGTGTTTGATTTTTAAGAGGCAAACCTTTGTAGCATGTGCCATTTTGTTACTTATGTTAGAAAGGAATGCTTTAATCCCCTTAGAAGTTAACCTTAAAAAGGAAACATCTACCTTATTGTGGTGTTGACCTTGTTCTGGTAAATTGCCATGTTTTCCTTTACCTACGTCTCACTATCAGTGCAAGATGTTTACATCAAGGATAAGGTTAAATGTTTCTTTTTTGAGGTCACTTACTCCAGTTCTTTCTATGTATATCTCTGAAAAAAAAAGAGAGTAATCAGCCTGACTAACAAAGCAACCTGCATGAGCTGTACCAAATCCATCAATTCTTTTGTGTAAAACTTACCCTCACTTTGACGTTCTTGTCTGGGCAACGCTCAAAATGCAAAGCAAATTTTGGTTAAATCCAGTAAGGTTTTTCACAGAAGCTTAAGAAAGCAAATATTTTGCATGGTCTCCACATGTGAAAGTTTAAACTGCCCAGATTGGTCTTAAATCTTCATCCATTTTAGAGGTTTTATTCATTTTAGAATATTCATACATTTAGAGTCTCCTGAAGATGTCAGGCATGGGGTGTTTTTTTAAAAACTGAAATCTGTAGAAATATTAGCTTTGAACTGTTTTCTGTTTGATTTGGAAAACCAGTTTGTATTCTTTCTGGAAACTAAAAGAAGGAGAAATTAGAAGACAAATTGATTTGGGGTTTTTGTTGGTTTGTTGTTTTTTTTGGTGAAAAATTTGAGTGTCTGGAAATAGTGAAAGAGGTTTGCAATTGCTTTGATTCCTCCACAAAAACCCAGAATTTCGTATTTTCTATGTCAGATTCAGGGCAGACTTAAAAATGAAACAGAAAATAAATGTTTAGAGATTTCTTCACCTTATCAGTTTGTTGCCCTTGAAATGAAATTTTATATGCCGAGTATGCTGAAGGAATTTTTTTTAGTAAGATATTTCAGTGTTTACCATGGGGAGGAAATCAGACTAGATAAGTTTGTATTGAAATTCAGTTTTCTAGAACAGTGCTTAATGTTCAGATTTCAATTTTCGTATGACACCTGTGCACAGATAGAGGAAATATCAGCTTTTTTTTTTAGTGCTTCTCATTACAGAAGACTTAAGATACACGTGAATAATTTGTGGTAAACTTTGTAGGAACAGAAAACCAAAAAGACAAAACTGGAAATCAAAAACCCTGTTCACACCAATGAATCTGGATTTCCTTCAGATAAGTTTTACATCTCTCTGTAATGTTCAGTAGTCCTTATTTTTTCCCAGAACACAAAACCAAATTGTTAAGACCAAGAATTCTGAATTCAGTTAAAAGCAGCTTAATATAGTAACAGGAACCTATTTTCATATGCATTATTTTTACTGAATTGAATATTTCTTATTCACATATTCCACATTATTGTGTTAATACTTACGTAGTGTGGCTGACTTACCTTGATGAAGAAGAAAAGCATTTATGAAAATGTAAAATTTCATACCTGTCTTCACTCTACCTCACCCATTTTGATCAGTTCTAATTATTTTGATGATATGGCCCCAATAAAGATCATAGAGTAGTGCAGTCAGCATTTGATGAACCTGTAACTTTAATGAAATGTAGTGCTGTATTATCCCTACAGCTAGGCTGAAATCTCCTAGGAAAATATTGTTGGCTGATTTTATTCTCTGAAATACGATCTAAAAAAACCCAAAGCACTGCAAGTGGTGTATAAAGACTCCTGCAGCATAACTATGCCAGCCTCTCTTTCCCTGCATGTATTGTGGGCTAACATAAACACAATTAAATGAAGTATTTCCTTCCTTTGGGATCTTAGGATAGCAGCAGTTAATAATAGAGCGCTGCATTTCATTACAGTTTCGGGTCTGAGGCTGCAGAACTTAGATATGGAGAATATCAAATGGAATAGCCAGGAGAAATAGTCAGCAGAACTGATTACCTAGAGGAGTGCCTCTGTGTGTTTTATGCATAATCGTTTCACCAATTATTCCTAATTTAGTTGATGAGTTGACTTTATTTTTTTTTCCCCTCTGAAAACAGAGCATCAAGTGTTGTTCTGTACTTCTGCTCATAGTTAGATCTGTTCCACTTCCGTGTCGAGGTGTTTGCTGTGGAGATGAACATTATCTCCCTGTCCCTTGTTCTCTGGGACTTGTGTGTGTGTGTGAAATGTGGGGGAGAAAGGATGTGGGGCTTCCTGACCCCCAAGGTACTGCTTCCTAAGGATATGGTTCATCCTGGCTTGGGAAGGCAAGGGAGATTCAGGAAAGCAGCTGCTGGCGCTCTTGGTAATTTGTGTGGTGGAGTTGGAAGGGTTGTGGCAGTGCAAGGATTTCAGTGGTAACCAAAAAATCTGTTTGCTCGAGAGGAAAAAGGTTTCTCAGCTCACAGTCTCTCTGCAAGGAGCCTGTTTTCACTGGAGTTGTATCAAAGGGAAGTGAAGTAGGACAGCACAGTGGTGGGCATGAATATTCTGCTGAAAATATCACATCAGCAATAGGCTGGATTCTCAAATAATTTTGGAAAAGGCAGATTTTCCTGCCACACTGATGTGGCCAGATCTGTCCCATGGCAAGGGGTACATGTTCATATTTTGCCCCTGTCACTGCAGCATCATCCAGGAAGCCACAGCTGGGGGGACAATCGGCGTTGGGCTTCCTAAACCCAACCCACCCAAACACCTGATGTCTTGCGTTTGGTTTTCAATTCCACACAAACCATTTCTGTGGAAGTCAAGAAGTCAAAGTTTAGAGCGTCCTTAAGTGGGCTTTCCTGGGTTTATTTAACTACATCAAAAACATTGGAAAATAAGTTTATCTGCATTATTTACAGGAAAGTCAATCAGCCCAAATATGGTACTGGATTTGGCAGAGGCATTCTTAATTAAACAAACAACAAAAAAAGTGATGTCGCAAAAAACTCAATTTTCGGAGTGTGTTACCAAAAAGTTGTGCAATGTAGCCCAGTGTGATAGTTGTGGAAATTGTTATTATTTGTGTCCTAATACCTGTATTAGGTAGTTCTCACTTTTCTCTCTCTAAAATTTAGAACAGTACATGGTTGAAAAGTGCAAGTCAGTAGCTGATTACTGTGAGAATGTACAGAATATTTGATGTTTTTAACAGCAGTGAGGTAGATGAGTGAAGCAAGAAAATTAATGAATTTGAACCCTTTGAAAAACTTATTCTGTGTGTTTCATTGATTTTGAGGAAAAAAAAAGTAAGACTGCATTCATGCTGGTGTAAGTCTGAAGTAATTGCACTAAAACAACAACCTCCAGATGATTTAATTTAAGTATAAAAAGAGTTACAATCTAGTCCCATATTATTTGGGAAGATTTCAATTAGTCAGCTTGAATCTCCAAACCATTACATTTTATTTTTTCTCTTTTTCAGCTTTTGTGTTGGTTGGGGTTTTGTTTTTGTTTTTGGTTGTTTTTTTTTTTTTTTTTAGTTACATGCAGTAAAATATTCTCCTTTGCATATTTAAATGTGAAGAATAAACATAAGAACATAGTAGGTTTGATTCTGGAGAACTTTTTTTTTTTTTTAAAACAGTCAAGTGCCCCAATGGCAGAAAAAGAATGTTGCATGGCTGGTAAATCTGAAGCTCCTCAAGGGGGATAAAAAAATTGAAGTTACTCCAGCTGCAAAGCCTGATCCCAGAAAACTAGGGCAGTATATTCCTTAAGCTCTGCTCTTGGAGTGACCAAAAGACTTGAGATTTATTGTTTTGAACTTTAGCTGTGCTGGGTTGGTTCTGTGTGTCCCTGCGTAGGTGACGGGAGGCCATGCCCGTAAATCTGACCTTGCTCAGGGGATGCAGCGTGTCCCAAACCTCGCTCTCCACAGCAGGGATTTCTGTCCTGGCGCTGCCGTCCCCGGTGCTCTTGGCTCCGAGGAGCCTCGGCAGGGATCGCTTGTGTGTAAACAAGGAATTTGGCAGCAGCTCAATCCCTTTCAGCAAAGTTTTCATGATATATTATTACCCATAAGGGAACTTCACTTCCTTTACCAGAACAGTGCAGCATCTCATTTTATTCCGTTCTTGTCTTCCCTCTGTCCTCCCTCTCTCTCTCTCTCTTATCATTTTCATATGCTGTTGTCTATCAGCTTTCATGGGAAGATTGCTGTTTCAGAAGATTAAGATGAATCTAATTTTATGTTTCAAATCCACATAAAACACGGATAGTTATGGAAGCTTGGACTCATTGTGACAGCAAATTCAGCCTCGAATGCCCTGCAGGGAATTATGTCTTAACATGTTGTATCTCTTTTTCAATGCCTGCAAGGCTATTTCTTCATCACCATGTAAACTGCATGGTGGGGAATGCCAACAAAAAATAAGATGCAGTGGAAGATAAAAATTCAGTGTAAATAAGGTGTAAGATAGACAGTAAGCTACAAATGGCTTGTTCTATTTAAACCTACTGGGTGGAAAACAGAAACGAGGGGGACATTTCTGATTATCTCACAAAATAATAATAAAAAAATCTATTTAATATTTGTTGACAGTATCAGTAATATGCATTGGAATTCAGCTCACTGGCATCTGATGCAGTTAAAACACACACACACACACAAAAAAAAAAAAAAAGAAAATACACAACATAAACCAGCATTATATTTGTATGTGATGGCAAATGTTTGTTTCTAGCACAATTCCCTTTGGGAGAGCTGGGGGATGGGGGGTGGTATGTGATTCTGCTTTTTCATTTGCAGCAATCACTAATTTCAGACGAGTTGTTAGACCACACGCGAGTAATTTTCCTAAACAATGGCTTCAATTAGTGGTCAGATCCAGCTTGTTGGTGTTTTACCCTGGTCTGTACAATAGACATTTTGCAGATGTCATGCAGTGTTCTTCCAACAGCTGTGTGAGATTTCCTTCTGAAGAAAGTGTTCAGCAGAGGGAAGTTGGGGGGCCCATTTGCAGAGATGCAGGCCTGTGTTTGAATGTTTAATTACAGAGATTGCAGGCAGGGCTGCTGCTGCCTGCCACCACTTAGCACTTACACAGAGGGCTGAGTGAGGAGTGGGGTAATGCATTTGAGAACATGTTAGTTAAGACCAACTTGTAATTCATTTTGGCTGTCATTATTCATAAAGCTGGATGGGATTCTTCCCCACATGTGCACCAAAGATAAATAAAAAAAAAAAAAGTTTTCATCCCCAAAAGAAAAAGAAAATGTACCTTTTTCACTTTAGTGGAAGCAGTTGTTTTTAAAAATATATATTGAGAAGATACTGTTAAATATTTTAACCGAACCTAACTATATAAAATCATCTTTTTCACGAATATTTTACAGTTGGGTATTGGCTTAATTGGGAAAAAGTAAAGATCACTTCAGTCAGAACTTCAGCACAGAACAGTGCAAACCCAGGGAATGTGAAAACATTTAGGCAGGATCCCTAACTGTATGAATGGGGGAGGTGTGGCTTATTAATATGGATCTATGTATTTATGCTTGAATTAGTGTATCTGAGAGAACAAATGACTTTGTGCTGGACAGGCTATATACACAAAATTACTTCTCTTGTGACAAGAGAAAATGGAACATAAAATCTAATAGACAATAAATCTGGTTTATATCTTCCTGTCTCTTTAATCAGGAAAGAATCTGGCTATTTTTAACTATAGGGTCCAATTATAAAGTGAAATGTAATGTTCTTTCTTTATCAAAAGTGTCAGGAAAATATTTTAAGGGTCAAATCCTTAGCCAGTATAAATTAGGAGAGTGTGCTGATTTGTACCAGCTGAAAATCTGACTTTACATGTCCTTAAATTTTCAGATTTGTCTAGCTCCTGAAGTGTGTGTGTGCACACGCATCTCTCAAAAAGACTTGTTTTTTCTGATTATCAGCTTATTGTTTGGAGGCAGTAGATTGTAAAATACGCTTCCAAAAATGTCTCATGGATGCGTTTTGTCAAATTTATTGATGTGAGTAGTGTCGAAAATGATGTTAAAACTCATGGGTCCACAGATGTTAATAGGGCTATTGATTAAGCAAGCGTAAATTTAAAAATAATTTGGCAACTTGGTTACTGGATCGTGGAAAAGTAGTGAGGAGGGGACTTTGAGAAGGAGGACATGGTATGAGAAGAAAGACCCAAGCAGGTCTATTCTGCTTGCTCAAGTGCTGTGGTTGTCACTGGCTCTTGGGTAGCAAGGAAAAAATATGTGGTTAAGCATTCTTTTAGTTAATAAAGATTTAAGGCAAGCAGCTGAGTCCGCTAAGTGATGTGTGCATTAATAATAATTTTAGAAAGTTGTTAAAAATATGTAGATATCAAACTCCAAATATCTCCTTCCTCTGCAGCCTTATCTCAGCGTGCTGCAGTCGGATGTGTCAGATATTATGGTCTGAGCAGCACTGATAAGCTCAGTTCTTCAATGTGAAATCTCCAAAAACACAGAAGAGAGAACAGAAGTCACTTGGTAGTGCTTTCCTTTGCCTCAGCACTAGGCCAGAACACAGGATGACTGTTTGCAGCTGGAGGCACTTTTATTCTGAGATGAAATGCCTGTGTGCTGGTGGTTATTAATGAATCCCCCACACTCTTCCTGAGAGCCTCAGCACCATCCCTGTTCCACCAGGTAACCTGTGCTCCTCTGGAAAGCTCCCTCTCCCTTCCTGAGGGCACAGCTTTGCAGATGCTGGCACCAGGGCAATCTCATTAGCGGGCCCACGCCTTTGAAATTGGCTCCCTGTGTACGTAGATTTAAGTGTGAATCTCATCATCAGCCGAGCTCTGGGAGCTGCCTCTCCCTGCAGCCTGGATCAGGAGGGCTGGTGTGCTTTCCATCTCCTGGGGACAATGGCAATTTGGGTTCCAGTCCAGGCAGCTCAGTGCCACAGCGATGAGTGCCCTGCATTTAGCCATTGTTGTAATAACAGCAATTGTTTTCATTGTGCCTTCTGAGTCTTCAGTAATAACAAGAACTGGAACGTTTCGAGTCCGACCCCGTTCTCGTGGTTTCCTTGACCACATCTTTGGGACAGGCCCAGCTGAGGTTCTGCCACCTCTGAACATTTGCCTCGTTAATTAACAGGGTTCAAAGCAGCTGGCTGGTGTTCTGGTGCTTTGTTTAAGGAGGTAAGAACTGGGAAGAAAATAATGTTATTTGCTACTGGGAAAATTTGCTACGCCCTTCCAGTGTTGTTGAAGGGCATAATTCAAGGGACCAGCAGAAATCCTTGGTTCCAGGATACTTTATACTTTATGACACCAGTATAACTTTCTATAAGGATTTGCAGAAGTACAGGTACACCCTCTGTAGAAGTCATGCAGGTTATAAGGAATTTTTCCAAAAGAGATGAAAAAATAATAAAAAAAGGGGTAATTTCATCTGCAAAGATGAGTTAATTTACAGATGAGCTTATTTAATAATTCAGTTGGCCCACCCATAACATCAGCTACGTTTTTGTATGAATCTAAGAAATGAGCTCTCCTCTGAAAAATACTCCCATTTTTCCTAGCCCAGCCTACACACACTGATACAGATCACCATTAATAGTGTTGTTCTATATATGCAAAGACAGGATATGGGTTTTTTTCCATACTTTTAGCTAGTGCCACTTAAAGTTTTGTAGATGGAGCCGGAGCCATGGTGTCTAGGAGGCCAAGCATTCTGACAGGCTTGCTTAAGTGCAGCAATTCAAGTTTCATAACTAGCTACCCAAGGGGACTGTGTGCTAACAGCATCCTCCTATATTGGTTCTGTATGTTGGGAAAGTCACAGGAAGTCAAAATGAAATCGCCAAATACCCCCGAGCCTCAGGCCTAAATGGTGGCATCACTGCTGAAAAATAATAAAAATGATGCTAAAACATACTATCCCCAGTGAACCAAACAGTCAATAAAGAACAGGATCCGTGCAGAATTGATTGCATTCATAGTGAGATTTTGGCTGCTTATAGTATCAGCTAGAGTTGTATGAATAGGTACAATTCTGACTTTACACTGGCATTAGTTTTAATGATGAAGGTTATCAGTCAAAAAATAAAGCAAAGATATTTGCTGCAATGGTTTCATAGTCTGGACCTTCCATAAGTTAACACAGTGCACTCTTTTGAATGTATTGTCTACTGAGAAACAATCCTGCAGTTTTTCTCAGAGCCTATAAGTCACTTTTTAAACAACAGAAGTTACCAAGGCATTGTGGTGACTCTGGCCCATACATTTCTCTGGGCAGGAATGGGCTGTTCCTTCCCTTGAAACTGCTGTTGTTTGCATGTAAAACAGCATAAACAAGGTCTTCCAAATACAGATGTGTCTGTGTTTTGGAAAGGGCAGGTGTAAACTTTACTGGAGAAAAGGTGAGTGCGTGGGGGTATCAGACTTAATGCAGGAGGACTGCAATGCTCTTGGATTTACTGTCTGTGGAAGTCAAATCTGTATACACTTAACAGATTAAAACAAAGAACGTGCTGTGTAGGGAAAGTTCCTCACTAAATCAGTTCTGGCTCAGGTCTACAATCTGTTATGCTGTGTCCCAAAAGTCTCTAAAGAACCAGTCCAGTGGTTCATCTGTGGACCCAAGAGCATGACCAGATGGGCTCCAGACCATGCCTGGCTCTGCACACCCACTCAGGCCACAGCTTCACCTGCAGCAGGATACCTTCACCTACACAAACTGTGTGGGAGAAGGGCAGGAGTAAGTTGCATTGCATATCTGGGACACAGATTACTTCCTCTGAAGAGCTGGGGTTGTTTTATTGACCTTGGCTTCATGGTTGGAAAAAGAGTCGATGACGGAGTTTGTCCTTGTGTGAGTAGACTAGCAGTATGCTTTGGCTATTTTTTTTTTTTCAGGGAGGAAACTGTGAGTTTGTGAACTTTTAAAATTGATGCATGGTAAATTCTCATCTGAAAATGGTCTTTTAAAAAAAATAAATTGAAGTGCATTAGGACACGGCAGCCAGCTCCCCTCCCAATGAGCTTCAGTAAAAAAAGCTCTGCTTGAACCCCCTGCACGGGGTTTTTCAAGCCAGATATTATGACAGAAGAAAACAGGAGGTTATTTTAATGAAATGGGAATAGAAGAGAATGGAGTTTGGTTTCAGATGTTGTATGTATTGTGAGTCATCCCAATGCTTTTATGTTAGATTCCTGAGTTACACCAATCAATGAAATTGGCCTGTGCTTTTCTCTCCCTTTCTTCATTTAAATGTCAAAGTGAAATTCAAAGGCTTGTGCAGAACTACTTGAGTCATTCAGAAGATCACTGCCCCACTGGGGATTCTCTTTGTTTCAGCACTTGAACACTATTGGTTTTATTATCTCCATTCAGGTTTTGTGATTATTCTCATCCATAGCCTCCTAACAGCCATTAGAGATGCAGACAGAGAAAGAGTTCTGCCTTTGCATTGCATGAATAAATATAAATACTATTCTGTGACTTGTCAACAATATCTGCTAGTGATGCAAAGTCGTAGCACATTCTGGGTACTAACAGCCCCATTTGTGAGATACTAAGCCCCCTTCATTCCTCTTGGTTTCACTGGCATTAACAGTTCCCGAGGCCAGATGGTTTTTCACTAGGCTGGAAGATACAGAGGAGCAATAATAATGATGATCGCTGAGGTTACAGAGTATTTTAGCTCAGCTCCACAACAGCCGCTAATTACTTCAGCTCTAAAATTGCTCAAGGTGAGGTTCCACCTTACAAATCTTTTGATGGTTCGAGTCACTGCTGGTCTTTTCTGGATGAGTTTAGGTCTTTATGAATCAGTGCACAGCAGGAAGAACAGCAGGGAGAGCAGGAGAATGGGGTAGAATTCTCTTAAACCAGCTCTTCCATTGAAGCATTCATAGCAAGAAAATGGAGAAGAATTCAGTGCCTAATTAGAGAGACCTTGAGGGCTGTTGAATGCGTTTAAAGTTGCAATTTTTTAATGGTTGGAGTTGTTTTTATTTTTTTTTTAATAGTACAAAGTTGGAATTGCACACATATCATGGACTGTGATATCTTCTCATTACAACATGATTTATAGTCTACTGAAGTTATGCAGAAGTTGTTCCTTGCCTACATTGTGGACTGTGAAGGGGCTGCATAGCCTATTGATAAGGCATGAAGAGCTCATCATGCCAGTGATAAGGCCCCACAACTCAAAGCAAATTAAAATATCACTGCAATTTTTCTTAACGTTAAGACAATATTTTTAATGATGAGATAGATGCGTGTGCAAGTCTGAACCACTTCAGCTGCTGCTGGTGGTTTCTCGTTGTGGTTTGTGTGGAAGCAGGTGGGGAGGAATGAAAGACAGTTTTGTGCTCAGAATGTAAAGCAGTCTTGCTTCTGGTTCTTCTCTGGCTCCAGTGTGACATTGTTTGGATGGTCTTCCCCTTGTTCATCCCTGTCCTATCAGATCACCTGGAAGAGAAATCCTTTAATTAGTTTGCAGTTTTGTTTGAGACACACGAGCTTGGCAGGAAGAAACACAGGCAGCGGTGCTGGGTTTTGAATTTGACTCTGAGGATCTGCGTTATGTTTTCCCTGACGTGAAACCTGGTTCTCAGGTCCCACTTGGAGCTGCTGGGAAAACCCTGTCTCCTGCATGTTCAGCCTCCAGTTAAACAAAAGCTTCAGTAGAACATAGAAGTTGTGAGTAGGATGGGAATTATCAAGTCAATGGAGAAAGTGTCATGCAGGAACAGAAAACAGACTGCTGAGCTGACTTAGACATATCACGTGTCAGTTAAACAGATAGCTCTGGTTTCTAACTCAGTCTGTTTCAGACAGGATTTAATTTTGTCCAGACTAGATAAGTAGTGTTGGTGTTTAGTTGTAGGCAGTGGAGTGGCAACTCATGGCTTCAGTTTATGTTTTTGATGAGGGGTAGTCTCTGGTTTTGTTCTGTCAGGGAGAACAGACATTGCAGGGCAGGTCTGGAAATGGGAAGGACATTCCCTTTGCTCCTGGCAGGGCGTGGAATAACAAAGTTAATGTTCCACCCCGTTTTTAAATCCTGTTTTCTATGATATGGCTGAACTGTAGACAGAGGTTTGTCTCTCTCTCAATGTGTTGTGATGTGAATAAAAGCCTTATGGATCCTGAGCAACAGAGGGAACTTTGGAAGGAACAGCACTTAGCAATAGTGAAAATTCCAGTTTTATGTTGCAGTGTGTGTGCAGTTTTTTAAATCAATATGTTATAGTCCATTCAGTGTTAACCTAAATGGAGAAGAGTGCTGCAGCAGGTACAGCTATCACTTATTTTGGTATTTCCACTTGAAATTGTCTTGGTAATATCAATCTGCAATACAACAGTCATTAACCCTCATTAACCCTATAGAAGTATGATCAAGACAGGTGTTCCCAATAGGAAAAATAGAAGAGAGGTCTTATGCAGTAGGCCATGAAGTAAGTTGAAAATCATCTCCAGATAAATCTTAAAGATGAAACTAAATGAAAAAGCACAATAAAGTAGGGAAAGCATGGTAGTGCTGAGACAAGCAGTAATTTATTAATGTTTGTCTGCAGAAAAGTAAAGAAACTCTGCATATCTGTTTTGCTTAATTATCTGGTTGACCTCAGTGAAAAGAAAAGCTGGAGTTAAATGCATAACATTTCTCTTTACAGTGTTTTTTCTCAGTTCCTTTCTTATGAGTACCCATGTGGTTTCTCTGCTTCTAAGCAGAGTGATAGCTCCAGTCATTTTAATAACCTCTGAGAAAGTGCTTCAGGACATATTTGCAGAGCTGAGGTTGCCATGCCACAGCCTTGTCTCCTTACCATGCTCCAGATATTGAACCTTCCCGTAACTACAATTACAACATAAACCACAAAATGTAGATTTACAGATTGTTTTCAACAACACCCATTCAAATTTACTTATATTTACACTAGAAAAATTAGGGTAAGTGCTATTGTGACCAGAGACAGAGACCGAGATCAATAACCAACCAATTCTTGGCTAATAAAGCACTTCTCTAAGGTCTATGGTTGCTTTATTCTGACTTTGAGGTTGGCCTCTAATGTCTTATCCATTGACTTTTCCCGTAAATATGTCTAATAGAGACCAAGCTGAACCCTGAGACAAAAAGATACACTCTGTTTGGTAAGAATTGCTAATTAACTTGGTATGTAAAATCTGTAGCTACTCTCTGCTTTTAGCTGGTCTTTGGTGGCAAATATGAACCTGTAACACAGGTATAAAAGTCAAAAATTAATTCTAAATATATATGCAGGGGTTTCCTAAGGTGGCAAGAAGTTCAAATCTACTTATTTCTTATTTTTTCAGTATGTGAATCTTGTGCACTAAGGAAAATGACTGCTGCAGAACACATTTGAGGTGGTGTAACAGGATATCTTTGTCATGGACTCAGGTCATATATATTTTACATACATCGATTAAAAGATAAAAGGGTTTTGTTTTACTTTGTTTATGACAAGAGAAATGAGTTAGCATTGCCTTGCTTGTGCTAATCCATAGGAGCTATTAAATTAAAATTTAGGGCCTGGGTGCTCTTTGGTGTGTTGCTCCAAGCCCCATCCAGCCTGGCCTTGGACACTTCCAGGGATGGGGCAGCCACAGCTCCTCTGGGCGACTGTGCCAGGGCCTCAGCACCCTCACAGGGAAGAATTTCTTCTTGATATCTGATCTGAATCTACTCTTTTTTCAGTTTAAAGTCATTCCACCCATGTGGAGTGTGTTCATTGGAGCTGTTGGAGTAAAGAAAGGACAACCTCCAACTGTTGTTCTTGCTTTTGGTCTGGAAACAGTGGAAGAAAGACCAAAGGTTATGACCAGAAGGGTGGAAATGTCTGTGGTAATGGCCTAGTCTGATGGGATAATTCATCTTAAGTAGCCTGCATCAGAAAAGAGGCAAAAGGTGTGTGATGACACCGTGAAAGGTGTGTGGTGACACCATGTGAGTGGGTAAAGCTGGTGAGGTTCCATTAGCAACACTGGTGGGTTACAGCAGCAAATCACGTTCCTCTCACTGAAAATGTTAAATAGTACAGAAGCTAAATTGTTGTATTGTCAGTTCAAAATGTTCTGGAGCATTTAAAGCAGACAAAGAATGCTAATCCTTAGGTCTGGTGGAGTTTGGAAGCTGTTAGAGAGTCAAACCTGAGGTTAGAGAAGATTACACAACTCAGACTTGAGTCTGACCCAGTTGTCTTGGTTGTTGCTACTTCATCCAAGTGGATTCCACAGAGGAAGAGCAGCTGCTGGATGTTGCCTTCCAGGTGACAAAATTCTGTTCAAACACATCCATATTAACCACTGAGAAGTGGCAGTTCATTCTTGCCATTTTCACTTGGGGTGTCACACACTTTCCAAGTGATGTGACTCTGTCAGAATTAGTCGTGCTTGCATGAGAAGATCTCCGTATTGTTACAGTGAACAAAGCAATTAATATGTCTTTAATTTACACCTAACAAAACAAAAAGCATGCATTTATTCCGTATGACACGTAGACAAATTTTTCTTTAAAAACAAAGTTTCACGCTGTGACTACAATTAGTGTAATTGTCAGCTCTTCTCTAAAAACAAATATGTATTAAGAGAAAAGCCAGTATTGTGCCCTCCTCTGGTGTGAAAATGAGACAATCAAAATCTATTGTAATTACCTCAGTGATATTATAATTAGCAACGATTAAGTTATTCCATGCTGTTTTATTCCTCTTGGCTACAATTAAAAAAGTATATATCTTTCTGTTGCACATTACAACTGATCATTTTACCTCCATACATGTCTTGTAAGTGGATAAATTAGAAGTAATTTTAAAGCACAACTCCGTTAAAACATATATCTTTCTATTTAACTGCTTTAACCCTTTGCAAGATCCCTGCATCTTTTAACATCTGTGAAAAATAGCCTTGTTTGTTTGTTTTTAATACTCTGTGGGCCATTAAACCAAAGCCATAAAAATGTGGAGAGTACCCTACTTACTGGTAATAAATGATCTGGGTTTTCAAAAGTCACTATCCTGAGTGACAAACGAGTGATGCCAGAGATGTTTTGTGAGCAGGGACTCAGCATCACACCAAAAATCGCTTTAGGGTCCACATTCCTCCGTCTGTACCCCCAGTGGGTTTCTGGTTGGGAGACATGCTTTGGACAGCCCAAGGTCACATTTTTCAAATGTAGTGATTTGCATTACTTTCAGGAAGGAGAAGGAAATACTAGAAAGAATCTATCTCTACCTGATAGACCAGGTATTAATAGTCCTTAAACATTTGCTGCTGTAGAAACCTCAGGTTCAGCTTCATTTTCTTCCTGACAACTGGTGTTGACATGGGCTGGTTTTTTTGGTTTTTTGGGGTCTTTTTGTGGGTTTTTTTTGGGTTTTTTTGTTTGTTTGGGGTTTTTTTTTGTTGTTGTTGTTGTGGTTTTTTTTTTTTTTTTCCTTCTCCATAAGAACCTGTTTCACCTTATGAAAAACAACATGGATTAAGAAGGGGAAAGATTGATTTTGGCCCATCTAGTATTTCAAGCCTTCAGGTTTAAGAGAGGAAGCAAGTATTGTCAAAAGGTATTTTCTGTATTTATTTATTGTATTTCATGTGTTTATATAAACCATGAAAGATTACAAGATAATCCACAAGCATCTGTATCCCAATCATCAAAGCAAAGGCACTCACAACTCAAAGATGAATACAATTAATTTCTGCAAAACTGCAGAACTGCTGCAAAATATCCAAATTCTGTGTCCAAGAAGCTGAGAGCAGATGCTTAAATCAGACATGTAGGAAAAAGCATCAGCCAGTTTTACAACAGTTATTAAAACCCCCAAAATAAATCCCTCAAAATTCAGCCACAGTCAGTTTCCCTAAATGAATGATTGCATTGCTGACCAAAAAGAATCAGGAAAGCAGCTGAAGAATTGTATGATCCATAGATCTGATGGATCAGCTCCAGGAGGAAATCCTCTGTTCTTTTGAAACTCCCTGTCCTGTTTGCATCCCCAGTATCTTACAATAGTTAGTTTTCAATCCTGATGCTATCAGACTTGAAATCTTCTCTCCCTGATCATCCAGTCTAGCAATGCTTATTTTGGCACCACTCCAGGACTAAACATGGCAAGTCCTGGCCCTTGGACCAGTGTAATTTTCATTCCCTGCTAAGTGCCTACATTTTTAACCACACAGAGGCAGAGCTCTGAGCCTCAGGCTTCCTTTGTGTGCATGTCAGTGATGTTAATAATGTCTCTATTGGTATCTTGTCTCTGAAGTGAACTCCTAAGGCTTTCATTTTGTGAGTGGAAATCCTTTCTAAAAACGATTCCATCTCTGACTCTGTGTGGGGTGCTGCAATCCAGTCTCATTAGAGGCAGAGAAAGCTCTTAGGCCAGCAATGGAAAGACAACAGGAAACTTTATTTCATCCAACTTTACCCCCAAAATTAATCTGTGATTCGCTTTTTTATTTTAGTCATTGTCTGGGTTTCAGATCTCGTGCTAAAAGGTCCCTGTCCTGAGGTTCAAACTCCTTCTTTTATGAGAGTTAATGATGTTCTTCACCTTGCAGGTTGATGGTGCTACAAGTGCTATTCTGAATATATTGGGGAGCTGCTACTGGATTCCAGAGTATCACTAATTCCTCCTTTTCACATTGGTGAGAGGAAGTGTTTCCTAAAGGGGAGCTTCTGGCTGAGCCTGGGGGAAGCATTTACTCTGTGCATTGAACCTGTGCGAGCAGAGGATGCAGTTTAGCTCCTGCTGCAGCTGACTGATTCTTCTTTTAGCTTGCAACTCATTCTTTCATCTCTGCATGTGCTATTCAGAATAGCTGGAGATATTTTTAGAAACCTGTGTGCACCACATATAAGAGAAGATATAAGTAGGTAAAATAGAATAGGGAGTAGATCTCTCCAGCAGTAAAACATGTGTGTAGTACTAATGATATTTATTTATGTCAAATGTTGGCTGAAAGTCTCTTCCTGTAAGTGACCAGCCTAAGATGTGGCATGTGGGAGTTGGAAAGCACCTGGATCCTGTAGGGAGCCTCTCAATGCCCTCATTTATGTTGCACTTCCCTCCCAAATATGCTTATGCTTCACTAGGTTTGAATGCCTTTTCTTCAAGGCATTCCTGCCCCCTCAGATGCTCCTTAGGCACTCCTGTATTGGTATGATTTTGAGTTTTAAATGCTATGTATTTGTTTACATACTGAGCACTCATTCAAGACCAAGCGTTGTGCAGGAGAAAAAAAAACAGCTCTGGAGTCTCAATGTTCCTGATTTTGGGAGGTTTTAGAGGCTCTTCTCGGCATGCAGCCAGATGTGCATGTGCTGGGCAGAGTTATTTATATGCACCATGGAGCAGCAATGCTTCATTACTGGCCTTATGAAGATTGGGTCATAAAAGAGCTTGGCAATGGGGTTATCAAAGTTAATGCCACATGAAAAATAGCAATTCTTACGAGTCTGCTGCGAGTGGAACGTTGTGCTGGTGTGTATGGCAGAGGTTTTCGTTCCTGGCTTTTGGGTTTGCCTGACCTTGGGAGTGCCACCAGCCCTGTTTGAAGTAAGGAATTGGTTCACCAGCACCAATGCTTCTCTGTGCCACTGTAAGCTGGTCTAACAGGTGTCAGTGGTGACTGATTTCAGGTTGGGAATGTGCTGCATGGATGCAGAGGCACTAACTCAGTGATGTCATACAGATGTTGATGTACAGAGCTGGCTGGATTTTCGGAGCTCGTGGAAAGTCTTCGTCCTTATATCCTCTAAGGATTCTCTTTTCCCTTTCATGTGGAGGACTGAGTCTCTGCCATCTTGCTGACAGTAATGCAGAATTAGTAAGCTAATCCTGTTCCTCACTGATGATCAAAGGTAGGGCCTTGTAAAATGAGAAAAGGAAAACGCCCAGACCAGAGCGACAAAAATAAACTGGGAATAACTCAGTTATTGTTCCTGTTGCTGGTGAAGTGCTCAGTGCCACGCTGACAATGAGGAGCAAAGCCAGAATGAGCACTTCCCTGTTAGCATGAATGTAGCCCATGTCGTTAGAGTACGGAAATGATTTTAAGTAGATGGAGCTGTGCTGCCTTTTGTACACAAGAAAGGCTAATCCCATTAAAAGTAATGGTCTGAGATTGCTCACTCCAAGTACTGTTAATGAGTTAAGTTTGCTCGGTGTGTAATGAGTGCTCCGTGTTCTTTATGTCCTCCTTGCTGATGAAGCGCATAGCAGGAGCTGTCAGAAGCTTAATTATGAAAATTTCCATGAGTGAAAATATCATTTTAAGAAGCAGAGGTAAATAAATGGCATTTGTGGGCATCATTGGGTGGAGCACAGAGGGCACTCTGCTCTCCTCATTTTTCTGGTAGTTTTTGGAGAGCTCAAGTACAGGCCTGAGATACTTAAATTTTCATAATGTCAGACCTAAAAAGCAATGTGAAAATTGCATTTCCAGGTCGGTGTAACTGCACAAACTCAGAGCAGGCCTGTTCTACAGCACAGCCTAATTTCCTCTTAACCTGTAAAGGATTTTTAAACCTGTGAGATGATTAACATCTGCTTTTTCCTTTCTTTCCTACCTGTTTGTGAGCTTTCATGAGCCAAACTGCGAAAGTCCCAAATCGTGCTCCTATCTCTATTTAAATCCAGTAAATTTTGGCTTGGATGAAAACATCACTTGTATAGACATTTGGTTATCATGGCCACAGGGATCAAACTGGGTAAATTCTTCACAAGAGGCATTTGGCTAGCCCAGGGAAGATGCAGGACACACTTGCCACAGCATTTCATACATGTGGGCAACCAACGAGTGTTTGGAGAACCAGGGCCCAACTTAGACTGAGTCATTATGCAATATTTTTTTTCACCTTATGAAAATAATTATATTGATTAAGGCACCTTGGAAGGGACAGAAAAGCATCTTATGCATATGCAGGAGGGTAGCAGTTTAGAGTTTTCTATCTTTTTGCTATTGAACGGGAGTGTTTGATCAGCGATACAAATGCTGCTTGGCAAGGAACGTTGACTGTATCAGACAACATATGGTTCTAGAGTACACATTTGCAAATTAAGTGGTATCTGGTCACAAAATGTGTTCACTTTTTATTTTAAAACACAACTCGCCTCCCCCCATTTTCAGTCACAGCCCATTTAATTCGGTGAGTAGATTATTCAACAAAAAACACTCTTGGATATAAGACAGATCGGATTCAATATTAAAAAAAAAAAATCTTAACAGTGACATTAATAACCTCAGTTCCAAGCTCAGAACTTGTTAGCCAGATCAGCCTCCAGCACAGTATTAATGTACCCATGAAAAGGAGGAAAGAAATTGTAGGTGCTTTTATTTTATATCCATATCTAAGCTCCTTTGCTGGTGACAGCCACTTTAAAGCCATCAGCACTTGGGAACTGGGTTGTTTTTGTTTTTTAATAACGAGGTTTTCAAGCCATGATGGCTGTTCTGTTAATTGGGATGCCATTTGTAAGACCTTGAAACCTGGCTCTGATCATGAAAAAAAGATCAGATCTCATGGACAGAGATACTAGGTTGAAACCTGCATATTTAGGGAAAAGCCTGAGCCCGAATTTTGCCAACGCTGTCTAATTTGCTTTAAAAGAACAAAACTCCAAAACCTACTTGCAAAATTATCCTAAGCCTGAGGCACATGAAGCAAGTCCCGAATCTCATTACTAAATTGTCTTCTGCTTTTCACTTATGCCTGTGTCTGAAAAGACTTTTATGTAACTAAACTCCAGTGGAACTTCATAGGAGTTTAAACTCTCAAAAAGAATGTAGGATCTGGCCTGGCATATAAATCCATGATAGCCTGACTGTAAAGCACCATTTTAAATAGTACTGTTGCATGTATAAATAAAATCAGGCCTGTTAGATAGAGTTTACTTCCACTGGGTTGAGACTGCTCTGCTGTGTGACATTTATTAGATGACAAAATTAGCCTGTGCCACCTGGTATTGCTCTGTTGGAACTCTTCCTTCTTTGTATTGCAATTAATTTCCTACCAAGGCTGCAGCAGAGCAGTATCAGTGCTTTGATTTTCGGCAATCTTGTGAGACAAACTTCTGGGCTCTCTTAAAGTTCCTATTAATTATTTTGCACTGTTCAGCTACGGTGCAAAACAAAAGCAGGGCAGCAGTTCCTTATAATGTATGGAGTGGCAAACCTCAAACTAGCCCACTACAGCCAGAGCAAGCTTTGCTTGCAGGGATAGTCAAGTAACTGAAGTTTTTAGAGGGTTAAAAGTGTTTCTGTCATGACCCCTGCTCTCAGGAATGCAGAACTTGGTGGCTCCTACTGCTTATTCCTTGTAAATTCTCATTAATTTCTTTTAAATTCAAAAGGCTGATAGCCATGAAGTAAGGAGGCGTGGATGCTGAAAGGTCTGGGAGCAATAGATGTTGAACAAGTTGTTAAACAAGAGAATTGGATGTCTTTTTTCATCGTTCTGTATGTAGTATTGATTGATTGGAGTTTGAATGGGTATTGGTTTTAGATAAGCAAGACAAAGTGAAAGATCAACAGCAGGCAGAGAGGATGAACGCTGAAAAGGACTGTGAAGATGGTATCTTGTGAGGATCTGACTAGACACAGTTCTGCTCTCTTTTGTGCTGCCTTAAATCTAAAGTCACTCTGTAGAACCCACAGACCTAATGGACTAACTTCAAGGAGATTAATTCAAACTCAGTTTAGCGTGGTAGAAGGGCCAAAACTCAACAGTTCAAACTATCAAGAGCGTTATGTCAGTGGGTATATTTTGATTGCACACCCTAATTTTCTGGTAGGTACTAATAATGATTTGGAAAATAGGTTGGAGATGGGCAATTCTCACTTGAGGGCAGTGGCAGTGAGGGAAAACTTTGGGTGAGTGAGTAATCCACTCTCTGAGGGGTGAGAGCCCTAAAATAGGGAATGCAGATCTAGGCCTTGCTTGATCACAGATACACCAATTAAACCAGACTTCTCAAGCTCTGGTTTTTTTTTATTTTTTTTTCCTGTCCTGTTCTTTATTAGCAGTTTCTAATAGTGCCTAGCTGAAGGGACTCTCCACTTCAAGTGGAGCAATATACATTTGTTCTGTAATTAAGAAATCAAATTAGCAGGAGTGTGGATGTCATCCATCCACCTCATGCCTTTAGGACATGAAAGTAATAAATTGACAGTCTCTCTGAGCTGAGTGAGATGCAGAGATGGGTGTAGAAGACCTTGCAAGGATAATTGCACAAGCAGCCCGTGGAGAAGGAAGTGAGTTTGTGAGTGCAGTGCTGCGCTGTAGGACTGACAGCAAGGACTGCCATGCTCTGAGAATAATCAGTTTGTGATGGGGAGCCTGCTTGTTTGCAGTAGAATTGGCGCATGGTTTAGCTCTGGATCTAAATCCTTTTCTCTTGAGAAACAGAGGATTTCTGTTAAAATCATTCCAAGCTGAGTACTGAGGGTGATCCTGACTCCCAGCACAGAACAAATATCCTGAGTCTGACCTTTCCTGGACTTGCAAATGTAAGAAACACCCTGTAGAAGGCTCTGGAGGTACCAGTGCCCTGTGGTTACTGCTGTGTAAGCAATGCCAGCCCACCTTCCTCAGCCTCACCAGCCTTTCATTTTTCTTTTTATTGAGATTAAAAAGTAGAGCATTAAACTTTTACTATGCAGTCCTTTGCTGTATGTCACAACCCCTAATGTTAGAAAAGCCACCCCTTTTACTTAAGCACTTAATTCAATTTTTATTGTGCAAATTACGCTTACCCAAGCAGTACTGTTTAATTGATTAATAAATTACCATTGACTGTCAATGTTCTTGGATTTCCTCTCTGTGCTATTGGAAGCACTGCTGACAGTAATTAAATAATCATTTCATCACCAGTGATGATTGAGTTTATCTAATTCAGTAGCTCTCTTATGTACCTAGTGTTAAGTTTGGGCTCTTATAGGATTGTATTGATTGATGGAGGAAGACTAGATAGATAGCTATCATGGGTTGTTCCTTGCATTCAGAAGAGGAGGTTAGAATTGTCCTGATGGGTTATTTGAAGCTTTTTAAAAAAAACAAACCTTGATACCTGTAGTGCTGTAACGTGGCTCATTTAAAGCTCAGCTTGTAGAACTCACTAATTTGTGTTTTCACTAATGTAGAAAAAATATCTTAATAAAATGATTGCTGTTCAGGAAAAAAAAAAAGGAAAAGAGGAAAATACAACTTAATCACATTACCATGAGTAAACCTGTAAAAATAATAGTGTATATATCCACATACAATATGCTTAAAAATGTATTCTCTCTGTCTCATCAAGTAAATCACTCAATTAACACTTTCTATTTCATGCACTTCTTAAGTAGCACCTTGTAGCTCTCCCAGGGAACACCAGTAACACCAGGTAAAGTGTCCCCCCGTCAGAACAGAGATTTGGGTTTGACAAAAATATAACTGAAATGATTGTATTGAGGGAGAATGATGAAATGTGACAAGCAACAGAAAGAGCTCATGGAATTTTCCTCAGAAGAGTTGTCAGGGCACAATTCAAGCCCAACTGATCAGAGATGGCTTTAGAAAAATGAAATTAATTCTACCATCATACCAGAAGCAGAGTAAATGAAAGGACAGAAGCTCAGCTACTTGGTGATTAGTATTGCAAATTCTCCTGGAGGCAGAAGTGGCATTTCCAGCCAAAAGTCAACCTTTTGCAATTTGAAGATGAGTGCACGGTATCAGGATCTATAATCTGGGTGTAAGGAAATGCTATGGAGAATTGTGGGTGATCCCCAGTTTCAATGTTGCATTTTTTTTTTGTTAAGTTTGGGATTAAACTTTCTCTGTAAATTGTGCCATAAGTAAGTGTGATCGTTGGGAAAACATTAAAATCTGAAATTAAACATGCAAAAGTAATGAGTGGCTGACAAAAGATGACCTCAGGGACACGTGTTTTTAGAGGAACACAGCAGGCTTTGTGTCTTATCACAGAAGGAATGTCTTTGGAGGATCCTTTATTATAATCAAGGGGAATTTCTCTACCACATGCATTACACGTGACATTTAAAATGAAGGCCCAAGTCGTGTACAGAAAGTTCCTCGTTCATAAGTACCAGGTGGTTCTGAGTCTAAATTTAATGAGAGTGAAGAGCAAAATACCCTGGAAGGGAGCAGAGGAAGCACTCACGCAGCTTTTCTGACAGTGACAAACTATCCAAGCTCTGCACTTTTTGCTTTATGATGCTTCTGTCACCTCCTCAATGAAAATGCCATCTTATTATGTACAGTGGGTGTACATTATTCTATATCCATTCTAAATCGTTTGACTATTTTGGCTCTCCATTAATGGCAAATTAGAGTAAAACTCTGAAGGAAATGTCTGTGATGACTCTGTGAACACTGAAAGAATTAATTATGATTGATTTTGTTAATTAAGTTCAGTGGCTAATGTCTTTACAGTAATGGGATGCTTAAAAGACAGAGGCAGTGTTAAGTGTTGCACCTATAGCTGAGTTGAAGAGGTTCATTGCAGGGTGGGTATCCATCTCCATGGACAGGACAGGCTGTCAGGGAGTCACTTTTTTACTGCAGGCTCATGTGCTTTAAAGGAAATTTGTGGTAAATAACTATCCTTGTTTATGTGGCACCGAATATGTTACATTAAAATGACATTTCTGCCAGTTCTGTTTTCATGCTAGGTCTAAAGGCTTGGGACTGATTCTGGTCTGGGCTTTACTTTTGCTCATGTCCAGTTGTGTTCAATCACCTGCCTAGAGGCTGAGTCTTTCCCATTCAACATTGGCTTCCCAGAATTTGCTTTCATGAAATATTTATTAGTGAATCCTCATGGAAGGTGTCTTTGCCCTCTGGCAATTGCCTTCACTCCTTATTCTCTCTATTGTTCCTATGTTCCCCTGTTGAATTTAGAAGAATAATAATAAAAAAACCTGAATCCACCCTGTGAATGCATTCTGTCTGTATGTATATATGCACATATGTGCACTCCTGTGGAGCTAGAAGCAGCAGAAAAAAAGATTTGTAATTGATACATATTTTGCTTCAAAAATGCAAACCCTCCAGTTTGGCATTGACAGGATCATGCAGCTGGGTGGCAAAAGCTGACTTTGTCCTCGTGACAAACATACTTCAGATAAAAAGCCTCAACACAGATCCTTCTGAGGTATTGTGTATCTTGAACAGGCACTGTAATGCCCAGTGTGGTTTTGGCCTTGAAAATTATTTCTGTGGCTGGGTATATGTTGCTTTAAAAGGAAGCTGCCACTTTCTATCCCTGTACCCTTGCAGAAGCTTGCCAAAAAAAGGTTTCCCTCTTTTTCCTGCAGTATTATTTGTTTTTCCTGACACAAAGGAGAGTGCTTTGTCATTGTTTTCTGTATAACATTGATGGATTTCATGTTGAATGGGTATTGGGTTTTAGTTAAACATGACAGGGGAAGAGATTTATAGGCAGCGGCCGCAGAGGTTGTTTGAAAGGCCCAATAATGCTTCAGTGCACAGATGTGTTTTCAGTGTTCTGTGATGGTAAAGAACCAACGGGCTCATATACACTCCACCCTCATTACAGAGCAATCCTTGAAAAGCCGAGTGTTAACAACTATATAGGTTTCTTTCTTTGGAGTTTCAAAGTAAACAGGATTCAAGGAGCGGCCTTATGTCAGGAATGCTGTGCTAATGAGGACAAATTATATTCTAATCAGGTTTCTCCATTATTAATTCCCTGTTATTCTGCTCTCTTTTTTTTTCCCTCCTCTCCTCCTCTTTGTGTCCAATTTAAAGTTGCAGAAGAAACATGGGGTGGAGTGTTTTTCTTCTGGTGCTTGTTATTCATATTAAGTAGTCTATTCTGCCTTTGGTGTGATGGTGGGTGTTAAGAATTTAAATCCCCCCTAATGCATTGATAGGATAATATGAATCACCACCCAGAAAAAAATCCTATATGGATCTCAGCGGCTAAGGGATACTGGTGTGGTGTGTTATTTCTACCAATAAACACAACTCATTCTGGTTCATTACATAATTTAAGGATTTTCTTAGAGACATTTTCATATTTTTCTTTTGTAGGGAAATTTGAAGGAGCCAGTAGAAATATATAATGCATTATTATAATTGCATTGTTCTTTCTTTGTTCTATTCTAACTTTTACACATGGTCTTAAAGCAAATTCTACAACAAAATTAAAGTACTATTAAAATGTAAGCACAAATAAATAAATCTTATTTGCATGCATAGCATCTTGTTTATTTTACCTGTGGCCCTTGTTTTGGCTCATGTTTATTAAATACTCCATCAGGAAGTGCATGCCAGCTTGGCTCTCATGGAGGGCAGGTGGTGAACCATGTGAAGCACCAGCTCACAGAGCGTGTGCTCTCTGTGAACAATCAAAATGCATTTGGGTCCAGATTCTGAAACTCCTGCAGTTTCCACCACAGTCATGAATCCTTGCCTTACAGTCTTGAGCAGATCTGAAACATTCAGGGCCTTTTCAGCATCTCCCCGGGAGCTGGAGAGCTGCAGGTAGCACAGGAGCATCTTAATGGAAGGAAGGGTCACAAAGTCCAGTCCTCTGTCACTGCAGGCTGCCTCATCATAGAATTCCTTTCATCAAATGATTAAGCTCCATCTTAAAAGTCCCCTGCTACATTTAGCACTGCTTAGATTGTTAGAAACATCCTCCTCATTCCTGAGTAGGTATGTTGCCCACCAACACCTTTTTTTTCTTATCCTAGCACTGTCCATAGGTTTTTTTTTTTGTTTGTTTGTTCTTAATTTACCTGCCCCAGTCTCACTTTGTGTTCATCCTCCAGCAGTCATCTCTCTCTCATTCTGCAAGGCCAAATGGACCAACCCTGTTGAGTCATCTCTTGGAAGATGGGCTCATTTCTTCCCACCAGTAGGTCCTTCTTTCCAATTTCCAGTCCTTCTTGGGCATCAGTGTTCAAATGTCTGCAACATAGGCTGGATAGGGACTCAGAAGGAACTGGTACCATGGAATTAGCACATCCTCACCATCACCAGAGAAATCTAACCCACTGAATAGAAAACAATTGCTTTGCAGCTGGATGTATTATGTTGATGATTCCCAGCAAGAGCACTGACTTCTTTCTCCTTACTCATTCCCAGCTGCTGAGAATGAATTTCCAGCAGAGATTCTTGTTAGTCCCCACAAAGCCTTCCACTTGGAATTTTTTAATTGAGCCCCCTTTCCTCCCTGAGGTCATCAAATACTAGTAGGATCCTCCAATGTCTTGAGGCTGAGGCATTCATCTCTTAAAGAACACACACCAAAAGTCTCCCAAACTTGTCCCAAAACTCAAGGAGTTCACTGTACAGTGTTGTTTGTATCTCTTCTTCTTCCAGAGCTAGAATTCAATTGCCCATTGGGCAAGCTCACCTGGATTGAAAGCACCCAGTAAAGAAAACTCATACAGTAATTAAAGACTTGTGGTGCATTTGGGTCTAAATTTTGGAATGAGATGGATAGAGCTGAATGCTGTATTTGTGTGCATATAAATAACAATTGCTCATACAGATAATTGGGTGCACCAGTTTACCTTCAATCTGTAGATGCCATTCCAGAAGTACAACTGCCATCAAGATAGTTCTTTCACATCTTCTGTCATAAACCCAATTATAAAATACTTCAGGGATAAATTGATGTCCTGCTGCCTTTGCCATCTTTGTCCTGAGCCTTTGAGATATTTGCATATTCTGTAACACAGGATGACCCTTCTGGAGCTTGGTTTATTCTTACAATAGTATTTAATAGTTTCTAGTCCCAGAAGTAATTTCCTTCAGTCTTGTCTTTTGCTTGGGTTTAGGGCATCTTGAAAAGAGAAAAGATTCTGAAAATTTAATGCAAGGCCTCTCAACTTCCTGAAGAAGGCCCCTCATGCAAGGCAAATAGAGGTGACAGTGAACATGGAGCTCACTGCAAGATGGGGGCCTGGTTTTGAGACAGAAATACCCTCAACTGTGTCTGCCTTTAGTTCTTAGATCTCTATACTGAATCTATGGTCATCGTTGTTATAAATATTTAAGTATTTATATTCCTATTAATGTTTTATAATATTATTTATTAAATACTGGAGTTTAGAGAAATTTGTCATCTGAATAAAGAGTGCATTTCATTTAAAGTCCAGCTTGTGCTGCAAAGTATCAATGTAATACAGTGTGTTCAAGATAGTTTTTTTTTTTTTTAATGCTTATTTCTCCCCTCAAATTGGATGCTGGCTTTCAATTTGAATATTGAGCTACCTTAACTGAATTATTTATCAACTTTAATTGGATTTGCAGACAAGTCATTTTTGCATATCTTTTCTAGGAAAAAATGGAATTCTTTCTGGAAACTTTTAAAAAGCATCAGATTGAGGACATACAGTTAATTATTTCACATTTCCTGTCAAAATCTTTCCTTCTTCCCTTCCTTCCTTCTTGCTTTTCTTTCCTTCTTGTTTTCTTTTCTTTCTTTCTTGTGTTTTCTGTCTGTAAAACAAAAATGTGGGAAATGATGTTGTAGCTCTCTGATTGTAAGCTAAAAGATGTTACAGCACACATCTGCAATCTAAAGTTAGGGAGTTTTTAATAATGACTATTAATTGTTTGTATTTCTATATTACTTAAATTCTTCAGCTCAGGGCTGAGTCCTGTTGTGTTTAGCACATCATGAACACAGAATGAAAATCCATTTCAGAAGGAGAAAGCTTATTTTGGCCACAACAGAGCATCAAGCCTGAATCATGCTATTCACTATAAATTATATCTGTGTGATTTTTATGAACATTTTTTCCATATTTTCTCATTCTTCTAGTAAGCTCTGCAGCCAAAGTTGGAAAAAAACCCATTTCTGAGTGGAATCTGTGGTGTGACACCATGAAAGGTGCTGGGAAATTTGAGAGGTTTGTCTTAGCCCATAGGGTGTCCTTCATTTCTTGTAATGTGAGGACTGAGTCTTAAATGTTACATTGAGGCATGGGAGATTCCCAGTAATTTCCAAATATAGTCCACACAATTTGTGATTTTAAAAAAAAAGAAGTGTTAATACGTTAATCAAAAAGAACATAAATTTTATGCAGTTACTCATAACTTTATACAATGATTACATGTAACTACACTGTTATTGCAGTCTCAAAATTACAGTATAATTATATTTAGTTAATTCCAAAAGCAATTGCTGCGTGGCCAGAATTCATTTATATAAACCTAGACTAAGCACTGAATTGACTAGGAAAGTGAGGTAAATCTAATTGAGATAGATTGAGCAAACCTAATCAGCAGGGATATTTAATGGCAAAGAGAACAAAGAATTAAATAAAGCAATGCAAAGGCTATTCAGAAGAGTGGATATATGAGATAATAGGCCTCTCCATCTCTGATGTCATGTCTGATTCAGTGAGTCATTCCCTAGCATTTTGTTAGTTGGCTGCCAGTTTGCATTATGTGTGTGTATATATATATATATATGTATTTATATATGGAGGACACATTTAGCCTTTTTTTTTAAATCCAGGATTTTCTCCTGGTGTAACACATCCCACTTCCAAATGCTTGTGCTTTGCAAATTCAGGAGGGTGATTAAAGACTTGTTTGCTGTCCCACCTCATTTCTCATTAACTGTTAATGATTCTGTGATTCTGATGAGCCAGAACTCAAATCTCAGTTGTCTAAGGGGAACTTGTAGGGATGCTGTGGGGTATTCAAGACCTGAATGGGGCTGGAAAATGCACTGTGGAACCTGTGGCAATTACACACTCCTCTCATATGAGGAGAAGTCACATGTGAAGGCCAGATGTGAAATCCAGAGTATCTTCAAATATCATTAAGTGGCTGTAGTTGGAATATGAATCAAACCAGAGGCTGTGATACCCTGAGAGCTGAAAAGGAGACCCAAGACCATTTCTGTGTTTCCCACTCCAGGTGCAATCCCCAAGGAACTGCTGGGGAGCCTGAGGGTTGTATTTAGATGGATGTTGTTATATCAGCTGATAAATTCCAGTTTGCAGAACACAGGCTGGTTCTGACCTCATCCCTTGATTGCATCCTTTGATTGCCTCCCTTGAACCAGCTACAGAGAAGATGGGAGGCACACAGCAGCTCTCCATCAAAGAGACTCTGTGTAGCAGGATATTGAAAGGATATTAAGATGGTTTTAATGTAGGGGAGGATTTGAAGTAAATAACATATAATGATTTTTTTAAAAGAAGGAAATCTGAAAAATCATCTTGTAGGTTCCTGTAGGTTACTTTCACTCTTAAAAGCTGTAAGATCATATTGATCTTCCTATTAGCATACACACAAGGTTTATTGCCTTACAGTTCTCTATACTTGTATGTTTTGGTTTGGATGGGGGGGTTTTTTTGTCTTGTTTTTGGTTTTTTGTTTGGGTTTTCTGTTTGGATTTTTTTTTTGTTTGTTTTTGTTGTTGTTTTTTGGTTTTGGGGGTTTTTTTGGGGGGGGGTTGGTTTTTGGGTTTTTTTTGGTTTTGGGGTTTTTTGGGGTTTTTTTTGTTTGTTTTGTTTTGTTTGTTTGTTTGTTTGGGGTTTTTTTATGTTGATCTGTCATTTACTCCTGCAAAACACCTAATTTAACCAATTTTCCACGTCAATCTCAGATAATACTTTGGTGCTTGGATTTCAGTTACCTATGCAAACACTAGTTCATATTTCTGAAACTTTAAAGCAAAACTTTTTTTTGTTTTATATAGCAGCAATTTGCAACTGCTGAACTCAAACACCTTATTTTAGAAAGAATAAAATGACATTGTTAAACTGTGCTAAAACGGGGGGAGAGAATATGCATGGAGGAATTTCCGTCCACAGATGAGCTGTTGAGAGGCAGAGGCAGAAAGAAATGGAAATCCTATTTTTGATGGTAGCAGCTGCAGTACTGAAGTGATGAATCTAAGAAACAAGAGGCAGATGGGTTGTGTGCATATCCTGGAAATCTGACCTCCTCTGGATGTATAGAGAGAGCAGTGGCGGCTTAAAAAGTTGTATTGATGTTTAGGGGATTATTTCTTCTATATGAACACTGATCAATGAATCCACATGTTACAGTTCAAAAGGTTGCTTTTTCAGTAAAACAAGAACCCAAATATTGTGTATGTGGTAAAGTATTCACAGAGATACACAGCAAAATAATCTTTAACCTTAGAGGAGTACTTGGTAGAAGATAGAGCAGGGCTTCCTCTGGGGATTCAGGTTTTCTCTGAAGTACTCATACCATTGTGGATGCTTGTGTTTAAAAGTTTGAACTTCAATTTTCTTTCATGCTATTTGTCTTAACGGAGCAACACACAGGTTTGTGTTGGAATTAACTTGTTAAGGGATCATAACCCAGAGTTTACTAGAATACTTCAGTAAATTTGTTGCCTTCATGTACCCACCTACAGTCTGCTCACTGGAGTTTGAGGAGGAGCTGAAAACAGGGGCTTTAGGGGGGTTGCATATGTGTGATGCATTTCTCAAGTGTGGCCACGTGAATTCAAACAAGGTGCTTGAAACACCCAAGTGGCACGTTCTGTTGTATCAATGCTTTTAATATCCAGATCGTTGACCTCATACATTTATGGTGTATGTGGTCAAACAGTGGAGCAGAGAGCTGATTGGAATGACTAATAATTCCAGAGGAGTCATTACAATACAATGGTGTCAACATGTACTGCTAGGAGGAGACTCTTAATCCTTGGAACATCAATTTACACTCCATGTAACCATTGCACGTCAACAGAGACCACAAACCTTGTGTGAGGCTCAGTCCTGCCACCAAAAGACACAAGGTCGGGATAGTTTCCAAGTTATCATCCTAATAGTTTTGGTATTCCCTGGCTAATATTAAATCCCATTTAGACAGAGAGAAATGGTAACAGCACATGCACAGTTAGCTGAGAACTTGAGTGTGAAACTCAGCAGCGCTGATAAGCATTTACAGAAGTCACCCACTGAACACACTGGAATAATTTGTGTGAGCAGTGGTTCAATCCAAAAGAAATTGGGTTAGATAATAGCTGGAAATACCAAATGTTGTGCTGTGCTACCAACCCCCCCAAATACATTAGGAATTTTTACAGTATCTGTGCATCTGTACCCAGATGGCACAGAGAATTATGTCAGATCTGACACCACACAGGGCAAGAACACCTGAATGACATTTTAAAAGGTCCCCAAAACTCCCGTTTTTCATCCATGTGAGAAACAAAAGACCTTTAAATCCCGACCCAGCCCTGCTGGTGGGCTCTGGGCACATGCAGTGGTAGATGCTGGAATGCAGATTTATGGCCTCTGTGTGAGGTGCTCCCCCAGAGTTGGAGTCAGCCCCTCAGCAGCCCTGCAGGGCCACAGAACTGGGGGAGCAAAGATGCACAACTGCAGGTCTGGCTCTCAGGAGTTCCCTGCTGAAGTCCCAAACACCCACAGCTGCTGCTGTTTGAAGTAGTTTTGGGGTGCTCAACACAGATATAAATCAGGCACTTCTTGTGCTTATTTTCTACAACTTTCTCTCGTGGTACCACGGGGGTAAACCTGAAATAATTCCAGCAGGTTTGGTGTAGTTGCTTTAGATTTATACCCACACAAACAGGAGCCCTATTTGTCCATTGTTTCTAAAATACAAGGTTTCTCTTCCATATCCAGCGACTTACTTTTTATTCCCTTCCATCACATTTTATCACAGATAATCCAGGAATATTGTTTCCCTGAGTAATAAAATTGTTCTGTAGTGCATGACCAGAGTAAGGGATATTGTGTCTTTTAGACATCACGTATAGACAAGAAGATATAAATGAGAGTTAATAACCATCAAATGTGTCTATTTCCTTTTCCTATAAATTAGAGCAAGCTTTCCTACTGAATTTTGCAAGAAGGAAAACAGACTCCCTCCTGCTGATGTGGGGAAGCAATGCTAAATCTCCCTAAAGATTCACTCTGGCTTCTTACAGCTGTATGTTAGTACCTTTTTATATGCAATTTTACTTCATTTAGTCTTTAAGGTTGTGCCTGAGGTTAGTTTAAAAGGTTAGTTAAATGTTAATGGATGTTAATGCTGCAATTAAATTGTTAAATCAATTGAAAACTGTGGCTCCATCTCTATCTGTGTTAGTGCCGGCCTGAGTTGCATTGGCGTATAAATTAAAAGCTGTAAATCTAGTGAAGTCTAATTAGAGACCAAATTTCTCATTTATCTTATTTTCACAGGACTGTAAGCACTGATAGATAATCAACGAAGGGCTAAAACTTTTTAACATTAAAAAACTATTTTATCTATTTCAGGACTCAGGTGACTGATTATAATTCAGATCCAATTACTGTAAAAGGTCATATGTGAAATGAAGTTCTTACAGACACTACAAGTTTTATTTTACAAGTTTGCATACAATGCTGCACCATCTACATCCCAAAAAGCAAAAGTAAATACACTGTACAAGATTATATAAAAAGGTTCTTCAATTAGCCTCCCTCTTGTAACCCTTTGAAGTTTGTGATTTTAGTACATCAGCACAACCAGGCTTCAATCCTACAGCACAAATTTAAGCTTGCCAGCTTATCCATGTGCATGAGAATCCTGTTGGTTCTTGCCTTCTGTAAGTAAAAGTAATTAGCAAGACGCTTAAATACATTTGCCATAGATACAGAGACACAAGTTCTTGAATTTGTGAGAATGATTATTTCCATTGTTACGTTTAAATTAGCTGCTGGCAACCTGCCATTTAGGAAAAAGAAAGGATAAAAAAAAAAAAAAAAGAAAGCCCAGGCTATTTTATCTAGCAAGGTCTTGAGGAAAAGGAAATGCTGATCTTAATCCAACTTGCAGTGCCCCAGTTTTGAGGGTGTTTTCATGCATTAAAAACACATGGTACTTAATGTTAGTTCCTCAGAAGTTAAAAGTGAAATTTAATCATGCTGCTTCTGTTGGCTTATTTTTCCAACACCCCCTGTGATTCTCCAAAGTGTAGATCTTAAAGCTGCAAAAAGGCCAACAACAGATTGCAGCATGAGCATAGGGAGCAGCATCAAGACTCATTAGTTTACAAATAAACCACAAGACAAATGTTTAAAATGTTTGTAGGTTCCAAATCACAGTTCTAAAATTGCATCCTTTTGGTCATGTAGGAGTGTTAGAAATGTTACAGTTTTACATGGTAATTTCATTTTTAGTGACTGTTCTTGGAGCACTTGGGAAAACAAGTTTTGCTTTGGGAAATAATTTTTTTTTTTTTTTTAAAAATCCTCTGTCCTAACCAATTAAGACTTCACAGAAAGAAGTCATGAGCTCAGATTCTGCTAGAAGGCCTTCTTGCAAGGAAGCATCAGCTCGTGTCCTTTCTAGTGACTTCAGCCAAATTTCAGCATTCGTTAAAGCACAAAATGAGATCAAAACTGAAAAAGCAATTGCTGAGTGACTTGAATGTTCTGAACTTTTCTCTCTCCAAATTTTGTCACAAATTCAGATCTTCTAAAAAACATCTTGATCACAGACTCTGCAGGAAAAAAAAATGCCATCTTGTAGCATGTCCCCTGCAGCAAATGAAAGGATATTCTGGTTTTATTCTGAAAGGTGTACAAATTTCCTGACATTTTCTTTCATATTTGCATAATTTTCAGTATTCACAGATGTGATTTACCAAATTGCACCCCCCAAAAAATGTTCTAAATGAAGGATGAACAGTCAGATATCTACAGGAGTGGGAGACCTGTTGTGTACTATTTTCTTAAATAGTGCTTTTCCAATTATTTTTGTTAATCTTTACAATAATAATTTATCCCTTTTTTGTATCATAGGTGTTCTGTATCTTCATAAGATATGAATAGGACCATTGCTAACAGGGGTCATAAATCACTTCTGCTAAAATTATTTCCTTTGAGATTGTAACTTTCTTTCCTTTCACTTCCTTGGTACCAAAAGACAGCAAAGAATGATAATTCCTTATACTAAGTGCTCAGAGTAGTAAATAGTTGCCTTATAGCAAGATATGGTGTCATAAAATAGGACATAAAAATAATAATAGTTAATCATTAAATAGCATGTTTCATCCACAGAAAATGGAGCTCTTAGCAAAGATGACTAAATAGCCCTATCCATTTCCTTAATACATCTCCTTCCTTTAATAGAGATCTGATAAATAAAAGCCAACTTTATCTCACCTTGAAAATGATAGCCTAGTTACACCAAACTTTCTCTGCTACTTTCTGAAAATCAGGTTTTGACAAAAACAGTGCTTGATTCGAATAGACATTTGAGAGAAAGTCACAATCCTTTCTGTGAAGGAAGGATCAACACAGATACAGCCAAATTCATTGTTGAGTCAGTGACTGAAAGCATTGTGAAGGAGAAGCTGAAGTTAACACAAGAACTGGAGAGATCCAAGTATTTCCAATTAGATCTGTGGCCTGTTGAATTCACAGGGAATACTCTCAGTCTTCTGAGGTCTTGCAGGCTGGGTAGTTTCTTTGCAGCCCAGTTGGGAGGCTTTAGCTGGGTAAAATGCTGGCTTTGGGAATGAGTTTCTTGAGTGAGGCATGAAACTCCTTGGGAAGTTGATTGAGAGGTTGTATGCTAATGTCAATCACAGCATTTTTCTTTTGAAGTGATCATGAAATTGAGATTGTAGGACAAATTCTAGTTACACATTTGCCCTACAGGCTTCTGCTGTGTATGTTTGATGGTAGATTTTCAATCTCATGAAAACTCACTCTGGTGTGCATTTCTAAAGAACCTGAATGTTCTCCACAGATGAAAGAATACATTCTCCTTCCACTGTTCTTGCCTTGTCGACTTTCATTGCTATTTTTGCTTGTGTATTGGGGAGCACAGGAGTTCCCATCTTATTTCACGTGCCTTTGCTATTCCCTGTCATTTCTGGACATAACAAAAGTACTCCAGCATCATACTGTGGACCCAGTGGAAAAGCAAGAGCATTTGGAAAAAGGACCCACCATGTTCATTATTTCAAACTTTAGTTTTATAATTCTGTTCTGATCAAGTACTAGGATTTGCCCAGGAAACCTTTTCTTTCCTTTCTCTTTTTTAGCATTCAGCTTTCACATAAATTTTGGTGAATGCCTAAGGAGGTGCCTTGATTTTGTGATTGGGTCAGGTGTTGCTCTTGGTCTGTCAGTTCTCATGGCTATACTACATATTCCGTGACATTTTGGGGGACAGGTGTTAGATGCCTGTGTGACTGACGTGGTTTTATCAGTTTACCTGTGGCTGAGTCAGTCTGACAGTGAGCTGCTGCTTCCCTTGGGTCCTGCAGTGTTGGTTCAGGGAACTAGATGAGTGAAAATTTTTCTCTCAACTAAATAACTTTCTGCTGGAGTCCATCTTTAAGACAGTGCAATAACAGCCATCACTCTCTGTGCAGGGAAGGGGAGTGATGGGGAGGCATGGTTTCCTTTGGTAGCAGTTCACTCTTAGGCTCATGCAGCAGTATCATAAACCTGTATCCCAAAATGCAGCTTTTAAATTTTGCCGTATTTTATTGGGTGGGTGTGTACTTACTGTTCCAAACAAAAAATTCCTGTGGCAGTATCAAAGAGTTGTCTTTCAGACTGGGTTTTATCTGATAGTCACCACCCTGCCTACTGCTAACTTCAGCAGGATTTCTGTAAATAGCTTGGTGCTATTTGCTTGGCGAGCAAAAGCAGCACTAAATGTCTGGATTAGAGCGCTTGTAAGAGAAAACATTTACAAGTCTAAGTTTGTTCCCCAATGGGTAATATACTGGGAGGCAGATAAAATCATCATGCAGCCTTTCATGAGTGGCAGTGTCTGGTAACACAGCAGTGAGTGCTGCGTGTGTAGATAAAAGAGTGAGGCACCGGAATAGCGGGGACGCTGCAGATCAGCACGGAGGTGCATCGATAGAATTACTCCCTGCAAAGGGAACTTCTGCCGCCTCTGCCTGCAGATACCTGACACTCATCAACCTTGCCATTGTCTTGCTTTCCTGGGAACCAGATATTAATTTTACAAAGCCTAAAATGCAAGCTAAGAACAGGAGAGATAAACGCGTTTTAAGCTGTCGCATTTAGCCTTGTGATGCTCGCAGCAGGGCTGGAACCTCTCCAGGTGGGTGACTTTCCTCGGCATCTACGTGAGGATGACGAGGGACAGAATGTGTTAAGCAGAAAGCAAAAGTACAGGGAATGTTACTCATCCACTAGGAGCTGTTAGTGGGATGGCTCTTGGGAGAGATTCCTGTCTGTGACTACCCAGCCTCCAGACTGATGGTAAACAACACAACCCAAGAGCAAGGCAGGTGACATTTCCTGATTCTGGAGATATCAGTTCCCTGTGAAAGTCAGTTTTATTTAGGAAACAGTGGATCTCAGCAGCTCCCTGAGACAGGAATGCTTTTTTTCTTTTTTCTTTTTATTTTTATAATTCTGGCATTTTTCTGAGGGAGATATTATTTGTAGCACGATGATGGGGAGCTCCCCTTCCCTCCACCCCTTCTCCCCGTGCTGTGCAGGCAGGAGCCCTCCTCTCTGGCCAGCAGGGGCCAAGGTGGTTGTTTGCAAGAGAGACTCAACCATTTGTGCCATCCGGCTGTTCCCAAACAAGCCAGGCTCCTGCAAGCCTTACCAGCTGTGACTGATAGTGAAGGGAAGGGGGGAAAAAAAAGAAAGCTGCTTGGGCCTGCAGGCTTCAGACAGGCAGGCTCTGGGGGAAACAAGAGAAAGCCATTAACTAACCACAGTATTATCTTGATTCTCTCAGAGAAACGAGCTAGGGACAGCTAATGAACTAGCCTTAACGTTTCAAACTGAATGCACCTCTGGGAGTCCTGCTAGAACAAACAGTGTGACAGATCAATGCCTGATGCCTATATCAAGAGAAAAGGTTATTTGCCTCTCTGAGGAATTACAGGATTAGTATATGGCTATGATACACTTTGTATCCTTCTCAAAATATGGGTTCATATGCTGGGCTTATTTTCATTTTGTAGGTTTTAAACTCCGTTAGTTTGAGCCAGAAAAAAAATGAAATCCATTCTTCTCTTCACCTCTCTCATTCCCAGGATCCTTTATGTCTGAGAGCCTGCACGTGCACAGTTTCCATGTTGTCTGCACCTTGCCCAAGGAGACACTCACCTTTAGGAAGTTTGTTGTTTTTTTGTTTTTTGGGGGTTTTTTAAAATCAATTTAGAGCAGCGTCATTTGGTTGGGACCCCATGAAAAGTCTTGGTAGGAGACAGATTTTTAATAAAAGGCACTTTGGGGAAAGTTTTGCTTACTTTCATTTGCTGCCACTGGTGTTTTCTGTGTCCTTGCACAGTTCCATGTGTTCAATCTTTGGCTGTCCACCTCTAAAATGGGACAGTAGACCTTCCTTGTTGTTACTTCTTGTCTGTCTTTGCTGTTTAGATTAAAAACTCCTGCAAAGGATGTTCTTCCTATTTGTGCTGTATTTGTGTGACACATTGTATTTGTGTGATGACACATTGGCTGTAGATCCCTGGCGCCAGTTTTGGATAATTTTGTTACTACAACAATATAACCTCAAAGTGTGACACATTTTGTACAAGAGCTGAAAAGAAATGAAAGGGAGGAAGGTGGAACCTGAAAATGATGCAAGTAAAATTATATAAATCCTAAGTTTACCATATAAAATTAATTAGAATTGGTAGACTTTTGGGGCTAGGAAGAGGTCAGGCCAGGTTATTCTTCATCCTTGTGCCTTGTCCTTTGATGCTGAGAGTGATACCAAGCCAAAGGGGTAAACAGTCCAAGACCTCCTCATGAGGAGGCAGAGTTATTTTTAACTGCTGTGTATGATTTCACTATATCCTTTGATATGGGCGTTTTTCTTTAAAGCCAAAGCCCTTGAATACTATTTTGATCAATTACCTCATTCAGGAAGCTGCTGTACATATTTAACCATAGATACAAGCTTTGGTCAAGCTATCAAAGTAATTCTCATTTTTACAAATTATTGCTTTAATGGGAATTAGATGAGGAGTGAATTATTGTTTCTTAAAAAAAGTAAATCTCCAGGTGATTTGTCAAGAGATAATTGTCTGAGTCTCAGCATTTAAGAAGGGCTGCATTTCCTCTTAGGAAGGAAACATGTTAAATGCTGAAATTAAGACAATATTGTAACAGAAAATGGGTCAAAATTAGCTTTATCTCCCCCAGTAGTACCTAGGAATTGAGTCAAAAAGTAATAGAAGTATCCCAGCTTAATTGCTTCACATCAAATTCTGATATCTGTATTCTGGTTCAGTAGCCCTTACTTCATCCCTGCTTCTACTAATGTCAGTGGAATATATATGAAATAAAGAGTGATTCAGTGTGAGTGAAATCAGCAGAATTTGGCCTTTTGAAGTTGATGTGAACTTTCCTATTGACACCATTGGAGATGAGAAATTGTCCTTTGATCATCTTCTGAAAACTACAGAGCTTTGTAGGTTTTGTACCAGGCATGGCACATTATTGCTTGGTTCAGGACAGGTACTACAGAATTCTTCATCATTCTTCATCATTTCTCCTGGATCTTCCATTCTGTCACAAGCCCCCCTGTTAACAGGACTAATGTTTACTTTTAGAATTCATTTTCTAATGCTGATTTCCTGCAATAAGTTGAAAGAAAATCATTACTACAAAAGGAGAAAAAAGAAAATTACCAATTTCTGAACAGGTCTTTATTTATGTATTTTAAGTCATTCTGATCCTTCTATAGGCATTACGAATTGGGAGGATGAAAATATTATTAGGGATGTCACAAGGTCTGAATTTCTTCTACGTGTAAGAGGACAGGGGTTGATTATTTCAGGGGATATGAAATATAATATTTTGTTTTCAGTCTCTTCCTGTATGCAGTCAGGCAAAGGTCTCATTCACAACTGAGCTGGGAATTAGCCTGGTCACAATGAAATGGGAAATCTTCTGGTCACAGAAATTCAACCAATGCTCGTGTACAAAGAGAAAAAAGTCTAGATTGCTGTAAAATGTTGATATCTTGAAAAAGGGGATGGATTAAATAATTCTTGTTCATCAAAGTGTTTTGAAAGCCTTGTGAAGCACAATTATTTCAGTGCAAGACACTAACAGGGCTTATTTTGTTATTTACGTCAGAAGTGGTCTGAATCATGTCGATTTTAGTGAGGTAAACTATCCCAAGGAAGCAATTAATGGTTATCCTTCTCTTGTCTTATTGACACAGTTTAGAACCAGAAATAAATTTCTCAACAGTCCCCTCATGCTTTTCACTGACAGGTGGCTTCTCCAGACTCAGGGTAACTTACTGGTAAAGTTATTATAATCATGAGGATACAATCAGGGCAAGGTTTGCAAAGAGAGGAATCAAAGATTTTGTTGCTTCCCACAAAGTTTGGTATAGTAACTTAAGCAGAGGAAACTGGAATGTTGCCTTTTGTCACTACACACACTGCTGGTTAAAGATTATCCTTTTTTCCCTCAAATTCCAAGAAATGAGCGGTATTTGATAGCAAACTGTTTTGGGAGCAACACTGGGGTACTGTATCAGCCCAGCTCCTCCGCTGTGGAATCACAGAGCAGAATCATAGGAGCTTAGGTTGGAAAAGACCTCTGAGATAATAGAGTCCAGCACTGCCACATTCACCACTAAACCATGTCCCCAAGTGCCACATCTACGTGTTTGATGTATTTGTGTTACCGCATTCTGCAGCTTTCTGGTGAGACACAAAGGAGACTGTGAAATCTCCCTAACTCAGTACAGTGGTCAGGGTGAGTTTCCCAAATAGACTGAATAAAAATTTGGTCCAAATTTCTACTGAAGTTAAAACAGACTTAGGTGCTTGCATGGGCTCTTGGTTTCATTCTACTTCTTTATTTTTGAATTGTCTGATGGCTCTGCACAGAGCCAGGAAGCTAATTTTTCAACAAAAACCCCCATTCTCTCTTTCCAGATATGTTAGAATGCATCTGCTAAGACAATTTTCAGCAAATCTAAAATTTTGCCAAGTGAAACTTTGGCTATTTATAAAATAAAAACCCCCAACATTTTCATTAAGCTTAGCCTTATACCAAACATACAAAATTTAACACGCAGCATATAAAATTCAACAAGCATCAGTTTAACATACAGCAAAGATTTTGTAATGCTTCAGGGTATGAAAATGTGTGTTTATACTTCCTGTCTCTTGGACAAAGTCAGTTCAAAAGTCCTTGTTTATACATTTTTCAATGGTCTCATCTTTCTTTGGTGTGGGTGACGCAGCTGGGGAAAGGTTACCCAGTGAGAGCATTTGCTGTATGGATGAACTTGTAGACGATGGCATATCAGGGAGCTTCTAAAGGAAATATTATATGGTCCATCAAGGCAATCTCAAATTTCCTGATTGCATATATTTAAATAGGATAAGCTCCAGTTACCTAAGCACTTGTTTTGGCTGTAATGGAAAATAGGAGACTAATGCGTGCCATAATGCCTATCTCATCCCAGCCCATCGAGGTATATGAAAATAAATCTAAATATCTGTTATTAGAAGAATGGGAATAGTGAATGAATAATTGAAGCTATGTGGCTATAGACAGAAAAAAAAAATTAACTGGATCTGGTTTAAGATTATACCTGCCCATTGAATACATTCATCAGTGTGTGGTTTTGTATTTCTTCTTCCTCATGATACCCCAGATAAGAAGTGGTAACTAAGTCTTAATGGTTTTAAAACTTTCTGTCTGTAACCATAAAGTGACCATTTACAAATTGGAATGCATTGTTGAGTGGGGATCCAGTTCCTTTCTCTGCCAGACCTGTCCATGCAGGTAGATCTCTGAGTTAAGAGAACAGCAGACTGTTGAAAAGTTAGGTTTTGTGTGTGTGTGTGGTTTGTTCCTTTTTTTTTTTTTTTTTTTTTTTTTTTTTTAGCAGTATGCACGTTAGGAGTTTTATCAGAAGACAGCTGCTTAGAACAGCTGTCTGCTTCTGTGCCCATCTTAGGAGAGAATGATTAATGAATTCACTTGGGCAGTGAGAAACTCAGTTCACTGATCCATAGTTTCAGCACAGGTATTGATGTGAAACTAATGAGAAATTTGATGCTCAAATTTGAATGTTTATTCCAATTACCAAACAACAGATCTAAATTAAAAAATAGCTTGAAACCTTAACCTTTTATTAGTAACACTGAAAGCTGAACTGTGGCTCTGCATCCCCTGGTGCAAACTGAAGACTCAATGTGCTACCACCTACATTGTTTTTGGGCAGGGAGGGAGAATGGCTCCTGATTGACTCTGTTCCCACTACCTGATAATTGGAATCTTTTTCCTTCCACTCCTCCCACTCCTGTTTAATGTGTGTATTTTTCCTAGGAATTAAAACATGCTCAGAACTGAGCTGTAGGCATCCCCTACAGCTCTATTAAAATACTGCATTCAATGAGTTCTCTGAGCTATGGTTTTTATCTGATTGTGGTGTGGTCAGTCTCTGTAAGCAAAGGATAGAGGGAAAAGGTAGATACAACCTCTAGTTCATTAGGAAGCTAAGGTATGGGGAAATTAAATGACTTGTTGAAGGTTATATACAAAGTTTGTGGCAAAACTGGCAATCAACCACTGATTGGTGCTCTTTCAGTCCTGTAAAGAGTTGCTGTTCCCCCTCCAAACTTTTACAGTGTTTCTGTCTTCTATTCTAGAAGGGACTAGAAAGAACTCTTGACACACTGGAGTTGTCCTGTCAGCTAATACCTGGTGTTTTTGAGAAGGATAAATACTTCTAATTTTCATAAAAATCAGTGGCAGTTTCTAACCCTGCATCTTGCACAATCAAACTGTTTAAAAACAAAGTTCAGAGGGGAAAACTTAGCATTTTAATCCAGGAGTGTTTCATAAAAATACTTGTGGCTGGGCAGCTTTTTTTTTTTTTTTTTTTTTTTTTTAAAGAATTTATTAACTGCACATTCAGGACTGAACTTGGATGATCTCAATACCCTTTGCTTTAGATGCTTGCTGTGCTGGCTTCTTCCTTTTCCATGAGGTTATTCCAAAATGTGATGGCAATTCAGTTTTAATAGAAATAAGCCGAGGTGCTGAAAATGTGACCTCTGCACAACTGGTCCATCAAATGTGCATAAAGGAAATAGAAGATGTTACACTGATCACTGTTTGAAGAAATCTGTAAGCAAGTCCAGCACTTGGGTTCTCATGAATTTGGTAGCAAAACAGTGCTGGGGCAGATGCTGCTGCTCAGCCCGTAAATATCCAGGCAGTGTCCACCAAGGAATGGTGGCATCTGTGGCAGCTGCTGTTGTCCCCTCCTTGTCCCCTCCCCAGGCATTCCCAAAGCTGCTCCTGGCTCTGGGAGTCATGGCATACCTCTTGTGGCACTTGGCCATGTGAAAATTGCAACCTGTAGGTCAGGAAAATGCTGTCTTATTGCAGATTTTAGGTGAAGCCATGTGTAAAGATAAAGCAGTTGTTTGCAAAGCGAGCACACAATAAAAGTTCCACGAGTTTTTGAGATAACGATGTAGATTTGGCTGAAATTAAAATTGAAAGTGAATGTGTAAGTGTTATTTTTAGGTTTGTAGGACTGTGGATGAGCTGTAACACTTTTCAGTTTCAGCCATCATGGAACAATGTTCCAGGGGCTGGATTAATCTCTCTTTGCTGCTGAAGTTTAGGAAGACACGTTGTGCAATTGCTAATGTTAGCAGCTTATCTCGTCGGTGGGCTAACTTTTGGTGATGTACACTCATTTGGGATTGGGATCAGTGAAAATCTTTGCTTCTTTAGCAAACTCCTGGCCCTGGCAGTCCCTAATTGTGAACAAGCACACAGAGGATCACGGACAGCAGACTTTGAGGGGTCCTGTGCTAGGACAGATATGGTCACCAGGTCTGCCTTCATGCATATTTGCAATCCAAAAAGAAACTTTCATGGATTGCTCAAATTAGTGAAGAAAGTTCAAGCATTTTTATACATTTTTTTTTTAAATGAGTGTGGGGCTGGACCTACACTGGCAGTACCCAGGCCCTGAATCTGCAGCTCTGTGTTCACAGGGTATGATTCTGTTCCTTTTCTCCCAAGGTCCCCATTCATTTCGTTATACAATAGCCACTGGGAGGATTAGAGCACAATTTCCATCTTGTCCCATTAGTTATTTGTATTTCAACATCAGCTGGAGACCTTTGTCAAGAGCTAGACCTTGTTGTACTTTGTGCTTTGTATATCCATAGCAGAGGCATTTCTTTCCCCACAGATATTACAGTTTAGAAACCTTGAGGTTTAGAGAGATCTGCTCTGTGACATACGCAGTGACAAACTTCATTATTGTTTTAAGTCCAGCTAATGCCTAGAAAAATGCTGCTGGATCACTCAGAAAAAGAGCTTTAATTCCCCTGCTGGGTCTTTCCCTGTTGTGTCATTTATTTGTGAAAAGAAAGTGCTTCAATTTTTTTCTTTGTAAATATTTTTATTATTATTGTTGTTTTCCGCTTTTTGGAGCTTCTTGGAATTTAAAAAAAAAAAAGAAAAATTCTTTAAGCCTTTGTAAAGCAAAGGAAACTTTGAAAAGAAATGACCCAGTCCCCTCTTTGGTTCACACCTATCTGGTCAAAGGGGTCAGCTCTCCGTGGAGGCTCCCAGACCTAACAGCAGTCATGCGGAACCTGTTTGCTGCCTCTCAGGCTCGGCACTTTCCAGGGTGCCCCATCTCAACACACCTGACATTTCTGGCCTGGCAGCCAAGAAGAATAAAACCTTTGGGGAGTACCTAAAATTAAACGACTCCTTTTGGTCAGATCAAGGTTGTTCACTTCAGTAACTCTGCTGCAACTCTGCCCTTCTCTCATTTAGTGGCCGTGGAAAAGCCTGTTCTCCCCCTTGCCTCTTTTTCCTTTAGGGGCTTTAAATACAATCCTTGAAGGCCAAGACTAGGAAAATAAGCTTCATTTTATGAAGAAATTAATAAGAAAATAATCAACCCCTTGTCAGTGTTCTCTTATTTTGTAAAGCATTGTTTGTACATACATTCCTGTATAGATGACAGAGAGAGTACAGCATCCTCTTGGTTTATGTAAAGCGGTCTCTTGATCTGCCACCTTTTTAACATGAAATAAATTAAGGTCAGAAGGGTCTTCTGGTCCTTGTCCTACAGCTTTCACAAACCTCTCAGAGTCTGATTTTGTAGGGGAGCATAGGAGATGGCAGAACATGCTGCTTCTCCCCACGAGTCTTCCACTTCAGTAGCACTTACATCTCCCAGGCTAACACCTGGCAGTTTATCTGTGTGCTTTGGTCAAGGGCAATTTCAAAATGGTCTCTTAACTGGAGGAAAGGCCCTGCTCTGCAGCTTAGGTCCTGTAAGGTGTTTAAGTGTGAGCCTGTCTAATTGACTGCGGCAGAACTGATAGCTGAAAACAACACATGTGCTGAAATGAGTTGTTCAGGTGGTTTGGGTGACAAGAAACACGTGATGTGTGAGTGGCTGTGCTGACCACTTCTGTGCTCTAGGGCACATTTCTTTACCTGAGTGTTTTTCTCTGTCCACAGCCACCATCCCTGTGTTGTTCCTTTGCCACCTGCCTTCATTTTTCACCTTTTCTTCTCTCCCCTATATCTTTTAATCAATTCCTTCTTTCTCTTTTTATCCTTTATGGGTTCTCTAGACTGGAACAGAACCCAGTAATATTTACACAATTTTTCAAGCCACAATTTTGTTTTGTTTGTCTTCTTTTGGTTGTTTTGGTTTTGTTTTTTGTTTTTTTAATGAGGAGGAATTATCTTGCCCAAGCTTCGTTCTATGCGTCTGGATAAAAATTAGGGTTAAATCAAAACTAATTGAAAAGCAGAATGATAAACAAAATGAAAATACTCATCAATGCCTTTCTTTAGCTAGATTTTCTGCAGCTTTCTACGTTGATGCTATTCAGTATTGTAAGCCAGCAATGTGAACTCCTGTAAAGATCATGGCCCAAACTGCACTCCTATTTCAAACCAGGGTTTAAACTCTCTGATGGGAGGTCACTGGATTTGGGTTGCATTCCTGTATGAGGCAGCATCACCTGGCTCTTCCTAAATTCCAAACCAGTGGAGAGTTGAGTATCTGCTGCAAATGAACCCCTCAAGATGCTGCAGGTGCCAGCAGAGCTGCCTCTGCCTGATGCCACTGCCAGTCCCTGCCTGACTCTTGCTCTGAGAGTCCCAGCTGATTGCAACCCATGTTACCACTTTGGGATATCAGTTTGCAGTTCTTGGTCTGACAGAGGACTCACGTTTGGGTGAGAAGCTCTTGCTGTTCATCCTTTAAGAGTCTTTGTTGCTTTCTGAGCGACGTCTCCACTCCTGGGACAAGAGACTCAGCTGTTCTCACTGCGTTCTGTCCCAGGATCCCAAAATCTTTTTACTGGGTACTGAGCTGATGCTGCTGCCTGGATTCAAGAACTAAACAGAGGTTTTTACCCCTTGGGGAAAGCCTGAAGATCTGCTCCACCATCCCCAAAGTAGTGTCTGCTTGCCCTGATGATGCTTGATTGTCTTGTTCTTCAAGACATGGATTTCTGACACTCCATTCCTCTATTTATGTGTAGTTATGTTGATGGTCCCATCCCTTTTTATCCTCCTGCCAGGACCTCTGCAGCTGTTGTTAACCCTTTCACTGAACAAACCATCTCCAGCTTGTACATAGGCTAATAAATTAGGCATGACAATAGTGTTGCTGTGCTTTACAGATATTTTTAGATTGGAAGAAATCGTGGGGTTTTTTTGAAGGTGACAATGTTTTGTTAACCCCCCTCCCTCTCTGCCTTGATAAAGAAATAGTCAAAAAAATGAAAAAAAAAAAAGAAAAGGAAAATTTTGTATTGCATACAGAGAAAGACAAAATGAAGCTAAGAGCAATTAGGCTAGACAAATGAATAAGCTGCCTAGTGAGGTAGCTGAGTCACCATCATTAGAGGTGTTCAAAAAACAGGCCAGATAAAATCCTTGAGGGGGTCAGAGTGTATGGGAAAATCCTGCTCGATAGAGGAGGCTGACCCAGCTGACCCAGGAGGTCTCCTGCTTCTTCTGCGTCTCTTTATTTAAAAACAGAGTTGAATTCAGAGAGCAACAGAGGAAAACAAAACCCAAACCAGGTGCCTGTGTCTGGTAAACAGTTTTCTTTTGTTCTCAGTGCTGAGCTGGGGGGGGTAAGAAAGAAAAAAAAAAAAAAGAAAAAGAGAAAAAACAAACCCTAAAATAAAAAATGTATGTCTGCTGTTTGCAGAAGTGATGTGATAAAAGATCTATGTCTGCTTAGCAGAAAGATGGAGCATCTTTCAGCAGACCTGACAGAGCATGGAGGGGAATTTCTTTCAGTGTGAAGAGCTGGGGAGCACAGGTGAGGTTATGCACCTGTGCAGCAGAGAGAGAAAACAAGCATTTGCTCTCCCTGGGGCCTTCTGGGAGCGGGTCTGTGCAGCCCACAGCAATCCTTTTGGAAATTCAGTGCCTTCACGATTTGTGAAAATTTGACCCAGTGACTGTGGCTCTCAGCTGTGCTTAAAAACACAGAGATGGAAGCCTGGGCTCCCAGGGGCAGGGCTGGCATCCACACGCAGGGAAATCCTGAGGCTCCTGTTGTTCCTGGGGTCAAGCTGATGATCAGCACTGGCCATGAAAAGATTCAGGCTTAAGGCAAGAAAAGTTCAAGGAATTCCCAGAAGCCTTCAGCACAAACACAGAAATACCCCTTAAGTAAGAGCAAGCCAACAGCATCTCACTGAAGGTGGTTCAGTTCATCTTTGCTGATGGAATTCTCCAGGTGGGCCTGGGAGAGGACAGAAGTCAACTGCTGAGGACTCCACGGGACAGGTTTCTTTTAGCCCCAACACTTAGGCTTTGTAACACTTCCTAGAGCTGCCCTGAACCACCCATTGTGTCTGTAGTCTAACTGCCTAAAGTTTGTGGTCTCAGTTTGTCAGGGCTTAAAATCTCTTCCTTCTCTGCCTGCTTGTGTCTGCTGCTTTCTAGTGCCACTGAGGGTTGATGCCACCAGAAAGGGGATGCAATGCTGCCCAAGGTTTTGGGAATGCAGGTGCATGATAGTCTTTTTCTCCAGGCTGCAATTACTAACGTGAGTTTTTCCTCTGTAGGACAGCATTGTTGGTGTTAAGAGTAGAAATGCTTTCTCTGGAGTGCCCAGTTGTTACAGAATGACAAGATTTCACTGATAGGCAAGAAAATAAATGAGGGGAGTATATTTCTGTCTTCCCACAGCATTACAGTGAACAGCAAGAAACAGAGGAAAAACTATTTTGTTAAATGCAGAACTTTGGATTTATTTTCTGCTAGGTTCCAGCTAAGGTGAAGCCTCCTTATATATTCAGTATTTTCTGAATGCAGAATAAATAATAAAATACCCTGCATTCATCAGAAACCTTGCCATACTTGAGTGAAAAGAGTAGGAGCAGTAGCTGAGCTGTCAGGTGTTAAATTCTTGCCACTGGGCAGCACTTCTTTCCTGCTGGAAATGCAGTGTGCAGTGGTGCTGCTCAGGTATTACCTGCATGACAGGAGCTGTGAGCACAGCAGAGCTCTGCTGTTTTGCAACAGTTTGCTGTCAGAGCCATGGGCTGGAGTCGGTGTTTATCGCTAAGTTACTTCTCAGGAACTGGGCCAGATCAATACTGTATTCTTTCAGCCCTCTCTAAACCCAGCAGGGAAGGCAATCACAGTGGTGCAGAACTCTGCACCTTCTGGAGCAGATCAATACCCCGACAGTGCTAAGCTTTGTTCCCTCACCAGCTTTAAGATGTTCTACATGATTGCTTAACGGTTTGTTTTCTCTTCTCCCTATATGACAAAACTGCTCCCTTCCTGATCTTTCCTAATAACATCACTGTAATTGCCTTGACATGAAATAGCAGCACAAACACAGATGCTTTGCTTTGAGGTGTTTTATCTCTTTATGAATGTCTGTATTGGTTGAGGGTGTTGATTTCACTTTAATACGAAATCAGAGCTTTTTTTGGTGTGTCTTATCTTATTTACATTGTTTTACTAAACTTGATTTTACTAGACTGATTTTGGCTATGGAGATTGCACAGTGTGGTAGATATGATAATATGTACTGAAGAAAAAATATTAGCTTAAACCTTCTGTTTCTGAAGTCTCTTTTAGTCTAACTCCATTCAGCCATATCTTGTTCATCTCAGAAATCCTGTGGTGCAGTTACCTTTTAACTAGTGCTAGGTGGAATAAATCAGCTTTCATCTTGTCCAGCCTGGATCTAGAACTCCTGCCCCACGTTTCTCCTTCCTGATTTCATCTGAATCTGCAGAACCTGTAGTTCTTCTTCAAAGCTACATCCTTTTTTTTTTTTTCTTTTGGAGAAGTGATTGCATGTTTTATAGTGTTAGCTAATGTTAAAATCAGTATTAGCCATTGCAAATGACCAGGTTTTTCTTCTGGAGCTGGGAAATTCAGAAAATTCTTTAACGTGTTCAAGGCCTGGTTGGATGGGGCTTGGAGCAACCTGGTCTAGTGGAAGGTGTTCCTGCCCATGGCACAGGGGGTTGGAACTTAAGGTCCTTCCCAACCCAAACCACCCTCTGATTCCATATTGAAGCATTAAGAAATTTTCCCTGCTGATGCAGGGAAAATGGAGGGTTGTCCTGAAGGATGTTCCACCTTGCACGTGCCTTGAGGGCTCTTTAGTGATTCTCTGCTACCAAAGATGGGGCTGTTCCATGTGCTGGAAATATCAAAGAAAGGGCGACTCAGAGGAGTCCTTGCTGTTGAATTTGAACAACTGTCAGTCCAGTGGGAATTATTTATCAAGGATCTGTGCCTTCAGAGCTATTTCTCTGAAGCACTGGGCATTATCCCTAGGTGCCAGTGGAAATGGAATAGGGATTTTGAACAGGAGACAGCCCCTTTCTCCAGGCAGAGCTAGCTGGGAGAGCTGTGCTTTGGAGAGTGTCAGACAGGATGATCACGCTGGTCCCTCCTCCACTTCTTATCTGGAAGTTTGTAGTTGTTGCTGGACAGACGTACAAAGGGAGTTCTCCCTGAGACTTTGAACTGAATTACCACTTCATCACATGAAAACCTCCCGTCCTTAAGACCGGGCCCGCGGGAATGTTGCTGTTTTGCTTTGATAGTTGACTTCCGCTCCATTTCCCAGGTAAAGCATTAATCCCTCGCAGCCCTCTCCTTGTTTTGAAAGTCTTTAGCCACAGTTCTCTGTTAGGCTTTGAAAAGCGTGTTGTAAGGAGTACAAATGAGAGATATGCTGCCTTCAAAACAGCCGCTGCCCACTTCTGCATATGTGTAAAGTAGGATAAGATATGCAATTTGTAGGTACTATGATTACTGGCTTAAGGAGAAGATACAGCATTTCTCAACATTTTTGAGACATTAATACAATTCAGCCAGGCCATTTTCTGTAATGTGTGGTTCGCTGTATCTGATGTATATTTTTTTTCATCTCAGACATAAAGGTAAATCCTTTTCATTTACATAAGCGGGCTCTATAAACCAGATTACCCGAATTAATCATAGATATTTAAGCATATTACATTGCTCTGTACCACAAGCTAGCATTCCTAGAAGGTGGATCAGAGATAAGGGTCCCATAAATTACCGACCAAATCCTTTAGTCCATCAGGCTTTATTTCCACTAAAATCAGTTTTGCTTGAGTAAGACCTTCTGGATTTGGCCCTGATACGCTTTTATATTCATAGACCCTTCAGATACAAAGAAAGCTCCATGAAACAGTTGTATAATTTTTTTTTCCCTAGTCTTAAATTTACTGTTTCAAATAAAAGTATAAAAAATAAGCTGTTTTTTAGTAATGGTGCTTTTAATAATAAACAGCCATATCTCTGTCCTGCTTGGCTTTTATTAGCCTTTTAGTTTTTATTTAACATCTCCATTATGATATTTCCAGTAAATAGATTAAATCGTGAAATGTGAAAAGCTGGCTATTTTACCCTCGGTAAAATAGAGATCTGTGTACAGTTATTCTGGAATGTTTTGCCTCTCTGCTTCCTAGAAGGCTCCAAGTTTCATCTGTCACTTGGAGGCCAGTTGGGCTACTGGCAGCCAGCATGCTCTTCCATGTAAGAGGATAGGGAATATTCCCCACGCACGGTTCTTTTACCCTAATCAGACACTGCAGATGCATCTTGTCAAGAGGATGCACCTCATGCTCAGAAATCAAAGGAAAGTGACTTCAAGGAGGACACAGCAGCACAGCGGCAGCTGACCCCACAGCAGACCCCACAGGCAGGTCTGTCAGCAGCGCCGAGGAGGAGGGCAGGGAAGATGAGCTGACACCCTGTGACACTGCTGCAGAGATTCCTCCTGGAGCTGGGCATCTGGGTCCTTCAGCTGCCAAGGTCAGCGGGGCAGCAGCTCCCAGGCCGGGCTGGTGGCAGCAGTGTGTGTCCCCACCCTCACCCAGCAGGGGCTGAGGGGCTGGCAGGGACCCTGCCAGGGGCTGGGGACACACACCAGGGACACACATTCACACCAGGGCTGAGAGCAGTGCGGTGTTTTCCTCACCAGCTTCCCGTAAATAACGTTTTCCCCTTTTCTCCTTGATTTGCTTGCTTCCTACCTCAGTCTGGTCCAGTCAAAAATGTTTCCAGCAGAGAATTTTTCTCTACTTCTAGTGCACAGACATATGGACATATTAAAAAAAAAAAAAAAAAGAAGTTGTTTTTATTTCAAGCTCCTTTTTAAAAAGGATTTGTCACTACCTGACACAGTCCTTACTCTGTGAGACTGCTAATGATTCCAGCAGGGGTTTTTTATGAGAACTGCTGGCTTTTATCATATATTGCAATAGCAGTGGGGTACAGCAGCATCTTTATTTCAACAAATCAGAACTGTGCAGTTCAGAAGAGGTTAATAGAACAAGTAGCATTAAGTATGTTTAAAAGGTAGAAGGATATGGAAAAAAATTCTTTTTCATAATGTATTTTTTTTATATTGTGGCTTCCTGTCCTTTGTCAGAAAAGCTTCAAAAGCCTAACGTAGTCCATCCTTTGGTCTCTTTCAAAGCCCTGCAACTCTTACTTCCCCTTTGGGCTAGAAGCAGGTTTTGCCAAATTGTGCCTGCTGAACCAGAGTCCTCTGCAGAGAAGGGAAGCCTTTTTTTTTTTTTTTTTTTTTTTTTGAGGGGCGTGTGGTGATTGACAGCTTGCAAGGACAAATAAATCTCACTTCTGCTTTTTCTTCATATCATATTAAACATGCCGCACTCCACAGTTTGCTTAAGAGTGACATAGGACTGTAGAAAGAGGTCTTGTGCTGCTCTATTTTTTTTTTTTTGTCTTGCAGTCCAAAATTCCCCCATTTATCTATTCCCTTCCATTTTGTCCATATCTTCCTTTATCTTCATTGCCTAATAGGAGCTGTGATTCTCGGGTGGCTCCATCCAGTGCTGTGGGATGCAGTGCAAGGACAATATGCCCAGAGCAGTGTCACAAAACCACATTTCATCTTCTTTATCTCTTAATTATACACATCCACTTCATCTCTTAATTATATTCTACCCAATGATTAAACCAGGACTGGCAGGTTGTTTGGAGCTGGTCAGTTTTCTTCTTGTTTCCCTTTTAATGGGGTCTACTTCAGTGCTGTGGCTGACCAGGTAATTGAGAGGAGCACTGACCTTCTACCACACAACAATTCCTATAAACTCTGATCATTCTGGAAAAGGCTGTGTTGGAAACCAGGATGGGGGTGGTGCAATTAGTCCAGCCTGTTTCCAGTTGTCACCATTTCTGATGGCTGTCCTGAACCAAACAGGGAGCAGGCTGGATGCCCCACTTCAGGGTAACCACGGATTTTAGGATCTTGTGTCTCTTGGTTGGAGCATGTCCAACAAAAATTGGGACATGAATGTGCCAACCTCTGGGATTTCTGTGCTTTTGTGGTTTATGTGCCCTTTTCAGACTCTTCTAACAGTAGATGCCCTTCAAAATTTAAGATTTTTGTTGTTGCCATTCTAGTCTACAGGGTCTGCTCACTTTTGTCTTAAACATTAGAGGATAATAATGAATACAGAGAATAATAGTGAAGAGACACATGTTAATCTGCCCGGGGAAGCTCAGCATTTTCTGTGTTGATCTGGCAACGGAATTGTTTTGTGCCAGAGGTGTCCACGAATGCTGAGGCAGATACTTTTGTCACCATTTAAACTCGGGATCTTGGGCTTTGGTTCTAATCCAGTTTTCCGGCCGTGGCTCGGAAATGTGCCTGACCATTGTCATGCTGAGCACCAGAGAAACCCGAACAAGCGCGCTCTGTTTCGGGAAGGTCCTGCAAGGCAGGATGTCTTAATTAGCGCCTCCTTTCTCATGGCTGTTTCAGCTCCTTAAAAGTAAAGAAACTCAAGGCATGGGAAATGAGTTTCAGGAGATAAATATAGAAGTTGAGAGGGAGGAGGAAGTGCTTATGTCTGTCCCACACAGGTAAAAGCAAAACCCAGAAAGGAAGGTCTCGTTTTCAAAGCCCAGCACTTTTGTTCTCTGCCTCTTCAGCTTCTCAGACAGAAGGAGGGCTGGGACAGTTCAGATGGTGATAAATTAGTTTGGATAGCATAGCGTTGTAGTTTGTGTCAGTAAGAGACTTTGAACCTGAAAAAAAAAAGTGATCAAACATTTCCTCCCTCTGCTCTGTCACCCCATTATTCTCAGTCCCACCACTGAGATACAGGCAGTTTTTCTGGCTGTTATTTTAAATTCTTTTCTCTCTGTCTAGTGTTATAATCTAGCATCATTGGAGACTTTAGGATAGTTCTGGTGGACTAAGTAGACTTGTGGTGTATAGCTAGGAAAAAGCAGAACCACTCTTAGTGATGAGGATTTTTTATGCAAACCACCGACATAAAGAAAATAATAGAAATTGGGAGAATGTGGCCATGTCCACATGTGTTTCTCCTCATAACCATTGGCAAAAGTAGAACACTGACCTGTAGAGCATTTCTAATGAAGAGAGAGGACAGAGTAGCAGAGCCTTTAATTTTGTGGCTGTGTGCAGTCTTACAACAATCGGGAAAGTTCAGTAATTCATAATTCACAAAGGTTTCTGGCCTTCTGTATTTTGAATTTTATCATCTGCGTTCTTAATTTATTAGTAGTATCAATAAATTTTTAGTGGGTCAGATTTTGTATTAATTTAATCAATACCACGATTTTACTGTGAGTGATCCAGTAAAATCCAGTACTGATTAGATCCAGTAAAATCCAGCTGTCTGAAACCAGGGTGGTTACCTGATGAGTGATCTTCTGCTGGGACTCTGCAGTCAGGTGGGAACACAAAGCTATCTTGACAGTAGCAATGGTCACTGCAAAATGAAATCTGTAGCAGTAGCTAAACTGCGGCCATTAGATGCTATCACTGGGATTTGAAATTAAATTAAGCAGCTGGAATGCCTCCTATCCTGCTAACATCATCAACCATATCAAAGGTAATCACTGCTTTTATTACTGCAAGCACAGGATGCGGCTGGAAGTAAAACTGCCGATTATCAGATCTCAGTTTAGCCAATTTTGACTTCCAGTTCAGAGATTTGAGTTGTCAAAAGGGACATTTAAAAAGAGATCAGCGCCTTTGAAGTAATAACACACAGGAGCCTGGGGGGCAGAGTCACAAAACTTCTGTACACTGGGTGGACTAAAACCACGGAAAATGCTTCCTGTTTTATAGGGGTGCGGGGAGAATATTAAAGCTGCAAAAGCTGTTCAGACTAGGATGTAGACAGTCTGATGGTGTCAAGAAAAAGCCTTATTATCTCCTCTGCTTTAGTGCTGTGGTAATGTTTTTTCCAGGAACATGAGGATTCAGGGAAAGGAGAAGTTCCGATTACTAATTATCTTCATATTCGCATTGCTGGACTCTACATTTAGGGCTCTGCTGTGATCTAAGATGTGTGGTTGTGAATTACCACAAGCTTTGAAATAAAAAGACCCAAACACAGCCCTGCTGCTCTTGTGGTTGAGACACTCTGTGAAATACGCACTTAAATACCTGGAGCTGGAGTAGCAATGGGGGAAAGTCACTTAGCCCCCAGTTCAGTGAGGCTCTGTAGCACAACCTCCACAGGATTTGGAACATTCTGGCCTTAGGACACACCAAGCACTTTTACACCTAGGAATAATCCTGGAAGTGGAGATCTCATGGAGAAAGACTGAAGAAAATTGAACAGAGCAGGGCATAAAGTCTAACACTTTTTATATGTAGTTTTTCTGCTCCACTGACTCTCACAGTTGGAGCAGAAGGATTCCACAATTTCTAACAGCTTCTTCAGGTTTGAGGGGTACATCAGATTTAGAAGAAAGATAGCCCAAAGAGCAACAAAATGTTCGATGTTTATGATCAACTTGGTTTAGCATCAGAAAAGTTTATTTTCTGTTGGTGTTAAGTTGTAGTTGCAAGGGTTTGCTTGGATCCTGATGAAATCTTCTCTTTCAGAAGGCAAAAGTAATGTACCTCTGTCTAAAAAAATTATGTTTTGATCTGGTCAGGTGCAATCCTTTAAGGGAACAGTTGGTGGAGACTGCAAGAGAAAACAGCATCTAATCCTTTGATCTGGAGCTGACTGTCACTTCTTACCAGGGAAAGCCTCTTAGCTTTATCAATTTTAATCCCCCAAAAGGAATTTTTGTTTGACAAAATAACAATTGGTTCTTTGTTTTCAGTTCATGGGCACTCTGAGGTCGGCCCAGTGTAGGATGTGGTGTGAAACCTCCCAAGGTTTTCTGGCTGTGTCTGGCTGGTCAGTGAGGGACCCGCTGGGCAGGAAGGCTCAGACTGCAAAAAAGCTGGGAGAGACCTTGGAAAAGAAAGATTTAGTTCATCAGTGGCCTTCTCAGTAGCTTAGAAGGTCAGCTCTTCTCTAAACTGTGTCAGCATCCTTGGAGAGCTGGTTGAAAAAAATAGTATCATGTGCCTTTTACAGAGAAGAAGAGAACAGATCCAGTGCCCTCTGAAGCTAATTCAAAGTTTCCAGTTGATGCGAGCTGACACTGCATCACGTCACTCCTGTGCTGAAGCTGTGCATATATTCTGTGCTAAAACCCTTATGGAAGGAGTGATTGAGTTGTCTTAGAGTGCAATCCCCTTAAATGCAAAGCCCAACTGAGCAGGCTTTGTGTTTGGTAACTTAGAGGGCTCGGAGAGAGCAGAGCCCTTGCCCACTTACAGCTAATAGTTTCTCATTTTTAGTAATGACCTCAAATGTTGCTGTTTTCACCACCCCAAATAGCTTTACACTTCTCAGCAGCCACTCTCAGGGTCCATGCCATGAGTGCTGTGAGGAATAAATGCAAAAGAGCTGTAAGCAAGAAGAAAAATTTCTTTTCCCAGGTGCCCCATAATAGTTTTTTCCCCATGTTCACCCCATTGTAAGTGGGTATTTTATCTGCCTAAGGGCACCAGGGTTGTATCCCAGGCAACACTGGTCTGATATTTTTTTCCACTGTCTGTTTTTGTGGGCAGCTGAACCCCAGCAGAGATGCTCTGGCTCCGTCACAGCCACCCCCGTGCATGGTGGCTCTCTTAAGAAAGAAGCCAAATTTCCAGTTTGATTGTCTAATTTGTATTTTAATAATTGAGACAGATTGCTTTTTGCCTTTGAGAATGGGTCCTTGTGTGCGGTCAGGTGAGCTGTTTGCTATCAGTGTCTGCTCTAGTATCAGATAAGCAGAAAACCCCCTCAACCTGACAATTCACTTGAGAATAATCTGATCTGGTTTGCTTTGCTGTTTCCTCTTGAAGTGGACAATGGCTTTTCCCCTGTTAAAAAGTTGACACAATGAGACAAGTGTGTGATTATTGTATCCCTTTATGTCATTTGAGTAACTTGAGATAGCCTGGTGTAATGTGAGTAATCTGTGTTCACCACCCCTTGAATCTATCTGGAGTTGATTGGCATATCTGTGCATTTTAACTTGTCTGGAAGGCTCTTATCTGCTTGCTGCACAGCATCAGTTGCAAATTTTAAACCTTTCCGTTCAACTTTATGTTTAAGTGTGTTACTCTTCCCCTTTCCTCTTCGGGTCTTAGCAGGGAGCTGTTTTTGCTTTGTTTGGTTGCTGGGTTTGTTTGAAGCAAACCCAGTGACTCCTTTGAAACAAATGAATCAGGGGAAGCCAGGTAATGCAGCTGACAGACAGGTGATCCTGATAACACTGCCTGGTGCCTGATAGACTGCCCCTGAACATCTGAGCCGTTCACACCATTTTAGGCAGTTAACACTGCTTCTCCACTACTGAGCAGATCATTACTTTCCATCCTGACCCACTGAAGTTAAGGCCTGCCTGTGCCTTTGGGGTCCAGCCTGTGGTTACAGGGTGATGCTGAGCAGAGCCACCCCCTGAGAAGTGCTGCAGGTGCTGTCCCTCAGTGCCTCCAAGCGTGCATGGGAGCAGGACTGCAGTGCCAGCCCCAGGCAGTTGCCAAAGCAACCTATTTTTTTCTTCTTCATTATTTTTATTTTTAACCTGTGCTTCCCTTTGAAAAGACACAGATTAAAAATGAATCTTGAGAATCACCTTTCCTTTAGTGGTGTTGCACTGTAAATGTCACTTCCTTTATTTTGAGTGAAGGTGACAGAGAAGTGTGGTCTTAAGGAACAAATGTCATGCTCCAGGGGAAGAAGAGAGGCAGTGAGATATGTTATAAAGGAAGGTAAGATGCCACTTTGATACTAAATTTGTCCCATTTATGTAAGCTCAGTTTGAAACTTCACCAGCTGCCTTGGTTTCCCCTGACAGATGCAGAATCCTGTTCAGAAATGTGCAGTGATTTTGAGGGCTTAAACATACAGAACCCCCCAGCTAAATCAGAATCATAGAAAGGTCTGGATTAGAAGGAACCTTAAAGATCATCTTGTTCCAATGCGTCTCCCATGGGCAGGGACACCTTCCACTATCCCAGGTTGCTCCAAGCCCTGTCCAACCTTGCCCTGGACACTTCCAGGGATGGGGCAGCTTCTGACTCTCCTCGGTGACAGGAGTCTCTGCTATCTCATCTAGGTGGCTGCTCTGGCGTTTTTCTCACTGTTGTGCTATTCAGTGGAAGTTTGCTGCCTTTGTGGAGCAGTGCAGGCAGTTCCTTTGTCCTTTTGCTCTCTCAGCTGAGTGAGCACCAGACCATCCAGGTAGTGCCCACTGGGACTGCCTTCCAGTCTCCTGCTCCTCTGCCTCGTGACCCTTGAAGGATGTGGGTTACACCTGGGATTGGTGGGGCATTTAGGGTCAGCTCCCCTAAAACAGCTGCCTTCCACATCCCTCCAGTAGGCATCTTTCTCTTAAAAATGTTTAATAAAATGTAAGAAACTATGGTGGGTGAGTGACTGCAGCTCTTGCTGCTGTCAGGCAATGGGGCTGTGTAACAATTTCATGTCATACTGCTCAGTTAGGATGAGAAGTTAATAAACCCTCCCCTATAAAAGAGGAAAGCACTCCTCCTCTATATACTTGAACTCCTGAGGGTTGCTCTGACTCTGTTCTTTTGCATTATACACAATGGGATCATAAGCTTGGCGAATGAGAAATAAACGGAGAATACTGTGATTAAAAATGTACAATACATAATATAACCTTGCACAACAAAATTAGTACTTTGCTAATTTAGTCCCAAAGCATATTGATTAAATGCATTTTACCACTTCAGTGTACACTGGAAAATCCAATTAATATAAAAAAAAAGAAAATGAAAACATTCAAGTCACTGAACTCTGGATCATAAATGTTAATCCATCCTGCAGTATCTTTTGAATAGAACACACACTAATTTTCTCTCATTGTTACAGAACAGATTTCACAAAAAATAATGCTGTAATTGTTTGGGGAAAAAAAAAGTATTTGCCATTTGGTGTTTCCATTTGCTCTTCCTTGATTGAATTCATTAAGAAAGGAATATTTTTTTCTATCCATAACAGCTTTCAGCAGAGTCTCCTTAGTTGAGAACTTTCAGTACAAAATATGTCTGCATATTTAGTGTACTAGAAAAAGAGGCCTCACACAATATTCAACCACAGGTGTAGAATTTGACCAAATGTAGGAATTTTTTGGACTATGTCCGTGCTAGAGATGATGGTGAAAGAAATAAGTCTTTCATAGCAGCTGACTGCCAAGAACTCAGCTTTTCTTAGGTGAATGGGAAGAACAAACTTCTGGCCAAAGGCTTTGTGCCAGCATTACCTACAGACAGTGGAAATACTGGAATTTTTCGTTTGGTACCTACATTGGGGCAGAATGTCAATAATCCAAGGTCTATATGTGCTGCTGGAGGTAGCATAGAAATTCCCCTGTCCTCAGATACCTGATTTATTTCCTGCTGGAATTTATAAAGTTTGAATTCAGCACATTTGCTATGGGTGAAACAATTTTACAGCAAATTCTTGCATTTTCACCAAGGCTTGGTGCAAAAAAGGGAAACTGCAACTCGGTCTCGGGAATCTCTAGTGAAGGAAGAAGCCGATGGTGCTGTTGCATCCACAATGGGGAGTCTTTTCCAGCAAAGAGATGCTACCAAGGGAATGCAGCAGCTGAGTGGAATGATGAGGAATTTAACATTTCCAGCACTCTGGAACTCTTACAATTAGTGATACTGTGAAAGATTTTAGCTGTGCGTTGGTGTCGGGATCGTATTTAGGGAAGCGTTTCCGCAGACGGCGCTTTTATGGCTTTAGCAGCACGGAATTTGTGAGGTACCCATGGGAATGTGTTGCTGTCCAAGGGAATCTGGGTGAGGGGACATCCCCTCTGGAGCCATGTCTGCAGGAAAACACCTGCAGATGTCTTCATTAGTCTCGTGTCCCAGTGACTCCCCCAAAGGCTGTGCTGTGTTGGGTATTGGCTGTTTCACAGAGAATCCGTGAAAAAGCCCATGAGCTCTTCACCCTGCTGCTTGTGGGTGGTCTCAGAAGGTATTTTCTTCACCCTCTCCCTGTTATTTCTTGTGAAAGGGAGAGTAACAGAAGTACTATAAAAAATAAAGTGTTGCTTTCAAACGAGCATTACTTCTGGCACTTTTATAAATACTTTTCATCCTCAGGCAGGACAGCATTTGCAAGGTGAGCCCAGTGAAAGTCGTGTGAATATTATCCCATCATAATTTGTTTTTATATAAGTATGCTCAGATAAATACTACTATATGATATATTTGGATATGTCTAAGGCTTTTTTCACTAGATTGATATTTATGTTTTTACATGGCCAAGCTTTACTACCACTGCAATAGTATTTTGTGTACCTAAAAGCCTATTTGATTTTCAGTGCTTTAAAACATAGTAAGAGTGTGAGGAACCAGGCATTTCAGACTATCCCTTTCCAGTTTTAAGCATTTTATATGTGTTTTAGAATATGACACATCCATACATTTGACCCTAAGAAACACTGTTTCATACACAGTACACAGTTGAGTGTAAGGAATCCTTAATCTCACAATAATTTATTCTATGGAGAGTGATCATATTTTATGTTTTCTGTATTTGGGTGTAATCGTGGTTAGCAAATACACTCTTTCCCAGAATGATTCAATTCCCAGTACAAACAGAGTGAGCTAAAGACAGACTTTTCAGACTGTCCTTTGTTTATTTCCTTTGCTTTTTAGTAAGACCTGATTCAGTGTCCTATACACTAAAATGAACAGCCTAGAAATTTAATACATCTGAAGAGATAGAAGCTGGGGTGATATAGCAGAAAGAAGAGAGGAATAATCAAATTCTGTCTGTTCTGGGTAGGGGAGTTGTGACGATCCTACAAGTCTTAACTTTTGTATTTCTTGATTTTTGAGGCAAAATTAAGAATCCTTTTTTGGGTAGGAAGAATTCAGTTAATTTCTTCCCTTTCAGTTTAGTCTTGCTCTGCACGTTGCAGCACTGCTCCATAGGATTCTGCTAAAAGTCAGATAAATAAACTGATATTCCCTCAGCCTCATCAATGAATTGGAAACAGGATGTATTATGGTCTCATCCTAACATAATGTATTGCACTTATGAATTAGAAGGATAAGTCTTCAGCAATTAAAAATTTGCCTCATTCAATGTCCCTTTACACAGAGATATTTAGTAAAGATCAGTCTTACAGAATTTCTGGTCCCATCTGTTATAAGTGTATAATTTTTTTAATACTTTGCTTGTATTTAAGAAAAAAATTAACCTCATAATATTTTTTTATCTTATTTTAAGAGAAATGTGTATGTCAAATATGTGATATTAATTCCCCAGAAGATATTCATAAACACACTAACACTTTGGAAGTTAAATAGAGAGCAATAAAAAAAATTGAGATGATAATTAATCCATTCTATATTTATGGGCTTGATTAGCTGTCATACAAAAAACTGTTGGTGAGGCCAAATCAGGTTATTCCAGCCTTCTTTCTTCCATCAGCATGTGCCCAAAGAGAGTTATTAGCTCATTTTGGTTGTTCATTGGCAGTCCCAATGCGGTTCAGGAAGTGTCTGCCAGCAAATGTCCTTAATATACATGGTTGGAAGGGGAAAAGAAACACCAAACCCATAAATTTGCCATATCCTGCTGAACTGAAAATGTCTTCATGTGCCACTACTGAGATTAAATATTTTTTTTTTAAATTGGCTGTGATGTTTGCATGTTATCTTCTTCTCCTTTGCCACCAGCACTCACAGATATCACCTACACAGGCAGGAAATTCATGTTCATATATTAATTTCTGTGGTTTTAATTTTTTTTTCCTGTGGTGTTCAGAGTTAGTTTAATACTTCAGGCAAAAAAAAAAATACAATAAAATACTTTTTTTCTCTCAAATTTTAGCCAGAGTGTATTGGATATTTCATATTTTGAAGTGCTTGTCTTTGGGAATATTTATGTGTATATGCTTGACGTGCGTCTGCTAGGACATTTCAACATCATGTTTGCAAAACTCATCTGTCAGAACTAAAAGGCAAAGGGGCAATGGAGATTTCATTTTTTTTTTTTTATTTTTTTTTAAAGGCAAGGAAAAATTCAGCCAATTCCTTTTCCTTGCATGAAATTCCCTGCGTGACAAAATAATGGCAATTAATGATACGCCTTTTTTAGTAATTCCTTGCTTGTGGAGACTTATTGTACCTTGTTAAATACCTGTTGTTTGGCAGCCTGGAGTTGTCCGTATTTTGCAGAAGCGTGACAGGATTATTAACTGTACAGTTGTATTATGGGCTTTAACGAACAAATGTTTTTCAAGTCTAATTTATTCTCAACGAGAGTAGTGTTAATTCATTTTGAGCTTTGCCTGGGAGGTGAGACCTCCAAAATTGTCCCAAAGGTGATAGCATACTTTTTATTTTAGCGCAATGACTTTTTAGCATGTTGCATCATTGCACATATTTATTCATCATCCTTACACCATCCCCGAAAAGCGAGATTAAGGCGCAGGGATCAATCCAGCCCACCTCTTAGGAGCTCTGCTCGTGTTTTAACAGTCCTGCACGTCTTCTTGGGACAAGAAATTGAGGAAACAGCAAACATTCGAAACTATGTTGCAGATTAAGGACAGCGGAAGTCTAATTGCGCCATTAAATATTAGTCGGCTTTCCTGTGGCAACAAAAAGTGGCATGGGATTTTTTTTTTTTAAATTATTTAATTCCTAGAAATACTTAGTACTTGTTTCTTAGCTTATCAACAGCATGTTGTGGCTGTGTCAGGCAGAAACATTAGCTTGTGAATTAGCCCTGAGGCACTGTCCTATATACCGCTATGGAAGCGCCTGGTGTGGGATCCACTGACTCAGAGGAAGAGTGCCTCCTGCTGATTCTGTCTTCAATCCAAACACTGACCTTGCTCCCCTGACGGGATTTGACAGGTTTACAACCCACGGGTGTGGCTGTCATAGCATCATTTTCCCCCCCTTTTAGCTTCTTCTCTAATAAACTTGTTAAGCGTTTTGCATTAATAGAGAAACTTATGCAATGGGTGTCTCGCTGTCTTTGACAACTCATTCAATGTCAACCATCAACAATTTTCCTTTAATGGACACGTAACATCCCTGGTGTGATGATTTTTTTTTTTTTTTTTAAACTTTTGGTGTCAGATTGATAAGCCTGTGAAATAGAATAGCTGCACATAATGCCGCTTTATCCTCACAATTGACAGTGAGGCAGTGAAGCAGAACCTCAAGAAAAGCGACCCAGTTCTGCATGTGTAACCACACAAGAACCCAGACTGGTCCCCAGTCCCAACTAACGTCACAGCTTCATGACATCTGAGCAAATAATAGGCAGAGAGTGTGAGTTTGTGAAAGTAATTATATAAAGCTGAAGGCAGGGGACAAAAAGAAGTGGGGTGGGGGGAGAAAGCAAGCGGTTTCAGCGCTTTGACAATGTCCACAGCTGTGATGTCATAGGCACAAAGATGATAATAAAATTTGGCCAATGTGGTGTCAACTACACCTTGCTCCTTTTGTCTTTTCCCTCGTATAATTTTGTATCCATGTGTGAATCGGCTCATTAGTGGAGGAGAGTGAAAATTGAGGTCAGGGTATTTAAACCTGACCTGTGCAAAGGCCATGCAATGCCTAAGCCCACCGGGGGTTTCACTTCAGAGCCCTGGACCACCCTTGAAGGTGACACCAATTCAAGCCTCATTTTATAAAGGCCTTATTAATTATTGTCTTTATAAGAAGGAGAAGCCATATAAAGAAATGTGTCATTCTTAGAGTAGGAGTAGGCAGAAAAAAAAAAGAGAGAGAGAGAGAAAGAGAGAAAGAAACAGAAGATCAAAAGAGAGCTTTTTTTTTCCCTTTTGCTTTTCATGCCTCAGAACCTCAAAGGAGGTCGGGGAACAATCAGGCTTAGGGGTCTCGTGTGCTTTCTGGCAATTAGACTCAGCTGATGGGCTGAAAGGGATTGAATGGCAGGGTTCAAGGCCCTTCTCCAGAGCTTCAGACAACAGGCTTTTCCAAAGCAGCAGAGCAGCAGACACCACTGAAATAATTTCAAATGGAGACTTACAGCCAGGGATTCATTAATTCACCGGCCTAAACAATTACTGGAACATATAATGTCTCTATATACACTTTGATAAAGACTGTCATCCTAGACCTTCATTTTCCCCATTTTTATTAGAGATTTTTAATGTCAGGTTTGAAAAGAACCCTTTATTTCTTCGATTATCAAATTAAACCTTTTATTTTTTTTTCAGGGGGTGGGGGATATAAAATCCAGAATTTTTGTTTTATGGCTCCAATTGATTTGAATTACAAGAGGAGACTGAGAAAGTTTTGTAAAGCATCCTTAAACACTCAGTCATAAATAGGATGGGAGCCTCAGTAGCAAGAGATCCCATCCTCCTCCTTCCTCTCTTTAAAGAGGGTGGTCTGGGACAAATAGATTTAAATGAGCTTGATGTGAGAGAATTAGCTAATAGGGGACATGCAGCAGAGCACTCTATACAGGCTGCATTTGCTGCTGGAATGGTTTGAACTGAGGAAACTGAATTAATGCACTTTTAGTACAGTTGAAATGTTTTTAAAATAAGAGAACAACATACTATTGCATATTTTTTTCCTAGTGTAAGAATAGATGCACTCAGAGGTGAAAGGAAGTAGCACAGACCTGTGGTTTACTTATAAAATGTACCCAAGTATTCCTGTGAAGATTAGAGGTAGGTAGGGATAGGTGCCTCTAGTGCACTTTGGGAAGGGACCAGGTGTGCTTGGTAGAGGAAACGTGGATCTAGAAAAAATCTGTCCTGTGCTGAGGCAGGTATAAAGTCTAATTTGGCACAGTCAAAAGTGAGGTTCAAGTGGGAAATTTGGTTTGTGACTAAAGTTTTGTGTCTCTCTGTTCCTCAGACACTTGTTTGGTGGGGTGTTTTTTTTTGGTTGTTGGTTTTTATTGGGGGAGAGACTGCAAAAGTCAGCATGTTTTAACAGAGAGATATTTCAATTGAAAGTGTTTTGGTTGGAAAGTACCATCAGAACTTAGAAGTGCTCAGGCAGCCATCACTTCCCCTGCCCTGCAGTGTGGGACACACCATCTGACCAGCTAACTCAGGTCAACAGGAGGTTTTTTACGTATGATTTTGAAAGAATTCACCGATGTGTTCACCGTGCTGAATGCTATATTAGAAAAATCCAACATCCTCTAACCACACCACCAGGGTTTGCTTGATATCCATGGGGGTCTTTGCCTCATTCCTGTGCCAAAGCCCTGCTGATGTTTGGAAGTCCCAACCATAACATAAATGTCCCATGCAGACAAACAGTGTTGGGAAAGAATCCTGCCTGTTTTGTGATTTCAGTCATATCATGGTTTAACCTCAGTCAGCAGCTCAGCCCCACAGAGCCACTTGCTCACTTCCCCTCAGTGGGATGGGGGAGAGAATTAGAAAGGTAAAAGGGAGAAATCTTATTTGGTTGGGTTGAGATAAAGACAATTTAATAGATAAAGCAAAAGGTGCACATGCAGAGAAAGCAAAATAAGGAATTCGTTCCCCACCTCCCATGGGCCGGCAGGTGTTCAGCCATGCCCAGGAAAGCAGGGTTCCATCATCACACATTAACAGTGGCTTGGGAGGACAAACACCATCATTCTGAGCGTCCTTCTTCCTCAGATCCATGTTCTGAGCATGGCACAAGGGTCTGAGGCACTGAGATATCCTCAGCACAGGCTTGTAGTAACTATAACTTAATTCATCTTGGTCCTATTCTGGAGTTTAAGAGACAAGCTAAATCAAAGCAGATAGACCCAAATGATGCACACGGGAATTGGTGTAATTCCTGAAACTGTGGTGCCCTAGAGGGTATCCATCAACCAAGATAATGATGATGGGGTTCACTTGGATATTTACTACACACCTAATACACCTGGGAATGCTGGCTTAAGTGGGCTATTTTGGATTCCTTGGAAGGGGAGAAGGAGGGATACAGAAAGGTGGGGTGGGTTAAAGTGAGCCACTGTGAGTTATTGTGAGTAAGAGCCCTTTCCATTACAACAAATGAGCACTGTAATGAGATTCATTGAGGGGAGTTGTAGCTCTATTGTACTCCAGGCTTACTTAATAGATGAAGCTAACAAGACTAGAGATTAGAGTTGTCTGCTCTGTATGTCTGTATAGTATCCAGGCCAAAGAATTTCTTTCCACTGCACACCTTTGTGCACGACTTTTGGTTTTAATTCTCTAGATGAAAATCATTCTTTTTGATAGTTTAGAACTGCATTCTTGGGTATTTATTTGGCTCTTTTTTTTTTTTTTTTTTTGTCATGAGTATAACAATACTGTGCATTGTTAGCTGGCATTAAACATATTTTGGGGTTGTTAATTTATAATCTGTAAAACTCTTCCACCCAGACTAGGCTATAATGACAGAGTTTCTTACATCTTTTTGTCACCTACCTGTTGAACTTATTTTTACGAACTCTACTTACCTTCATTGTACAGCTTTTCCTTCTAATGGATATTGTTTGAAACTCCACCGTGGTCACTGTGTCTCTCTTTTCTGAGGTATTAATGTTCTATGTTGGCTGCAAAGCTAGAGGAAAGGATCCCATATGATTGCATTGTCATACTTCCCTATTCTCCCCTGTGGCTGAATTCTTCCATATTGCAGCCTTCTTGATTTAAATTGCATTTTTAGTACAAAATAATATGGGTGCTGCCTCAAAACATGGGGAAGATCTCGAAGAAGGAGGTGCAAAATACAGTTTAGTTACCCCTGCTTAACCATGTCAGTCCAATGGCCATGGGTACCATGAGTGTTATCAGCAGACGCTTGTCGGGACCATTCTGTCAGCATTTGCTTCACAACAGGGGACATGAGTGAAATCATCCCCCCGCAGTGTCTCTCCCTGTGGTTTTTGAGACTGTTCTTTCAACTCAACCCACCAGCCACCTTCGGCTGTGATCTGTCTCTTCCCCACCACCCTGCCCTGTTCCCAAAGCAAGCCTCTTTGTCCTTGCCCGCTGCCCATTTACACCATTCCCAATCAATCTTCATTGAATGCCTGGGTACATCATTAACTTGTCTTCCGGCAAGGCACTTAACCCCCTCCACCCTGGAGCAGATTCATTACCTTGCCACCTTCCCGTGAGCGCTGTTGCCGAGGCGCACGATTCCATCCATCACCCACGCGGGTGGCTCTCTTCTCCCGGGTGACGTTATCTGGGGCCTTCCACAAGGAGATATCCCGAGGAAAAGGCGCTGCTCAGGAAGTTCGTCTGCAGATAAAGCTGGTGCTGGCCCTGCTCCTCTCTGTTGTCACCCAGCAGGCACAGGAGTCACGATACAGCCCGCCCTTCTCCATGGCCATGGTTGATTTTGGCATGCTCTGAACCAGAGCTGGGCGTTGTGTGGGGCACATGATGCAGAATGCATCCAAATTTTGTTATTTCTCAAATTTACACCTTTTCTACTATTTTCTGTATTATTATCCAGACTTGTGAGTGTAATGCACAGTAGTTTTATACTTGGGTTGGTATCAGACCTGAAATCCAGAAAAACTAATCCTTCACTCGCGTGAGTGGATAAATATTAGAACTATTCTTTTTTTGGTTTCATCATTCTAGGGACTTTGTTTTACTCTTTTTATTTTTGATTTCTTCATGCTAGTTTCAAAGGAAATTGAGCAGCTGAGGTAGTTCTTTTACAGCTGAAAAGCCCCTCAATAATTCTGAGTTGATAACCCACTGTACAATCACTGATCTGACTTCGGTAATCACACGTCACATTATGATTACCAAGAAATAACTGAAGAGTGATTATGCAAATCCTGGAGTTCTAATTGGCTAATAATGACTTTAAGACAGAGTACAATGATTCATATGTTGTGTGTTTTTGAAGGGAAAAAATCCAAAGTAATTATGTAAATGATTTGCCTGTAACAACTAGTCAGATGCAAAGCTTTGTTTGGATACGGAGGGCGCTCGGTAATGCATCAAAACTGGAGCATTCCTGTGATGCACAGAGGCAGTTCCACTTCAAATGTGCTGTACTGTGCATAGGCACTGATTTCACTCCTTCTAGCCAACTATTATTCCTTGCACTATCCTTGAGGAAGCTAAAACAACCCTCCGAGCTCATAAATATGGTTAAGGTGATTGTTTAGCCTTATAAATAAGGAGGAGATAAGTGGGAAAAGAAAAATGCCATTTTCTAGAGAAAGATTGTAAAGAGATAATATAGTTCTTCTTTTTTTTTTTTTGTTTAAGATTCTGTGTCGCAGCCAAATGTATTCACTATTAAAGATACTTTTCATTAGTAACCTTATAATAAAAGCTTCTCTTTAGCTTTTCTCCTGCCATGCTGTTATAGGACCTCTGGGCTCTCTTTGTAAATTCTACATGTTAGTCTTATTAACACTGGTTTTAAAAAATAATCCTTGTGTGGGTCGTAGATTTTTTTTTTGAGAGTCACTGAGGAAGCCACACTGAAGACCAATTATTGGCATTTTAGTACAATTTCTGTAAAAAGTATTAGGAATTGTACATAACTTTCACAACCTTTTATTCTACTTAAAATAAGCATAGTTTGGGCGATATCCTGGTGAATACAAAAAATTCACATCGAGTTTCTCTTGGGAAGTGTGCTTGGAGTAGGGATAGTGGTTGGAGAGAAGACAGTGGTTTCAGGATAGCCATGAAGCGATGGGGTTTAACCTTAGAGGTTTCAGCCAAGGCTCTGGTTGAGGGCACTGCTGCCCAGTCTTTGGGTGACTCACTGCTTGGATGCCCACTGTATGTATTTAATGGAAAACCTAGCTTTAATATAGGTGTATTCTCTATCCTAGCCCTTGAAAGTAGTGTGTTTGTACTGACTTTGTTGATTCAGGGTAATGTGTTGGCTTTGTTGATCTGTCAGTCCTCTGTCTGTCTGTCTGTCTAGAATGGAAGAAGCTCAGACCCACAGACAAGATACATAAGAGAAGAGTGAGGCAACAAAGTCACCACGTTCAGAATGTCTTCTGTGCAGAAATAGACTTTGCTTTTATATTTCTATATTTTTATATATTTTATATTGAATTTTATATTGAAGTTTGGGCCTCTTCTAGAATGGGAACGACTTTACAACTTCTGTCTACACCTTCCAAAAATGAGTTTCCACTTGCTGTAATAAATCTGACACACAGATGTGAATCCTTAGAGGAGCAGATTAGTTTATACACACAAAACCGGCACCCTTTTAATGCTGCTGGTAGAGGGTAATGAATGTAAGATGGAGAGGAGGAAAGAAAAGAGGAACCTGTTCCCTGTGAAGGGCACTTGGGGGAAAAAGTGGTCTTTAAATGCCTGAAAAAATGTTAAGAGAGAAGACAAGGAATTAAAATATATATATATATATAAAAGGTAGGTGAGGAAAGATGCAAACAGAACAGAACATTGCAAGGCCCCTGCAGGCCAATGAAGAAGTTTCTGGTGGTTTAGTTTTGGTCTGACACACAGTGAGCTGTTGAGCAATACCCTGAAGCTGTTGCATTTGTCAGACATACACAACACGCAGACCTGGCAATGCCAAAACATTTTGCAGGTAGGTCTGTGCTTTGCTGGATTGATTGTGGGTGGGGTTCTTGGATGTCAAAATGAATTTTATTTCAGTCTAAAATTTCCTCACTTTTTTATGTTTAGGAAAAAAAAAAAAAAGAAATCCAGTTAATCCCATGTGATGGTTGTAAGAGGAACTGGGAATTTATCTGCATTTTCACAGTTTGGTGGTAATGGAGAAGAGCAGGGATCTGAGAGTTTGTTGTGCAGACAGCGTACAAGCAATTTTATGCCTATTGTATCATGAAGAGGGGTAGGACAGGATGTGCATGTCCCATTTCCTTCCTGTAACGGCACCTGATGCCAGGAAGTCTGTAGATTCTGTGCTATTATATATATATATATATATATATATATTCTGCTCTTTGTGCCTTAGCCTCAAAAAGACAACTTCACCCCGTTTTCTGCCTGAGACATTTAAGGGAACATATTTTCTTTCAACAATTTGGGCAATGACTCCTGCTGTCCTCTGGCTTGGCATTTGTGGGTGAGGGTGGATGTGGATGTTCCAGTTGGGATTGGCAGGGCATTCTGTTCCCTTGGTGTTTGCTTTGCATAGGTATGAATAAATGTGCCAAATTTCAGATGTGAGTAATGTGCCTGGAGACTGTACTTCCCTCCCATAAATGAAGATACTCAAAAATATAGAAGCCATCCATTTTCTGGGTATTTTAAAACGGGAGGAGGATGAAATGTCAGGACCCTGAAGCAAAGCAAAGAGGGCTGCCAACGTATCTCTAGACCATCCCACTCTGTAATCAAATTGTGCTCTTTTGATTGATCCACTCAGCCATGCCCAAGCAAATGTCTGCTGAATCAAATTCAATGCTGTGTGTGGCTCAGTCATGTGAAAATAGTGCCCTAAAAGCGATAAAGTTTTAAAATATAATGAAACCAAAGAAGAGTTTAAAACCCAGCTTTTTAAGAAAAATGATGGGGGTATTTGTTTCTTTTTTTTTTTACTTGTTGACCAGAATTTTGTTCTGACGTAAGACTACACTTGAGATGCAAAATGCTGGTTTTTAGAAGCAGCAGGAGAGGTATTTAAATAAAGAAGTAGTTTTGGGGCATTGACCATTAATTTGAGACATAAACAAAAGAAAAAGTTGGAGGTGAAAATGAGAGAAGTAGAAGAGCTGACTATTTCATTGTTGCAAAAAGAGTGAAGAGAAGATGACAGGGCTTGTGTGGAACTTCCATGCATAAGTGTTTTTGCACTGGCATGTTCCCCAAATTGGCCAGATCCCCTTCCCACGCCCTGCTTCCCAAATCTCACCCCATTCAGGCTGCGCTGCTGTGTGCCCATTTATTGTGTTCCACAGTGGTTATGTTTCAGTAATGCTTTATTTATGTCTCTGGCTTGGAAAAGTCTTTGGCTGAAAGTCACAATTTCAATGACGATTTTTTTTTTTCACTCCCCCCCCCTCCCAGCTTGCCACTTAAAATATGATCAAGCATTACGGGTGAGCTACACGAATTTTTTTTTTTTTTTTTTTTTTTCCAGCGAACATTTGAAATCAGAGCAAAACCTGATTGTTCCATCTTATTAGCCACGTCTTGTTTGATGTAGCATGTTTTTCTAACCCGGTATCACTTCCATCTGAAGCTGCACCACAGAGAACACAAAGGTTTCAGTATTGAAGTTGAAGGAGCACTGAAGGGCATCTTACAAATGCTACTTTGTCACCTAGCAGGAGTTCTTGGAAATTTTTCAATGTTTTTCTTTTCTTTTGTGAACGGACATAAAGTGCCTCTTTCAAACCCAGCTAGGGTTTCATTCCTGCTTCTGTGATTCTCTGAGGTGCATTAGTTGAGGCTGGCAAACTTTTAGACTCCAGGGAATACAAAGCAAGATAATCAGTGCAAACTCAGTCCTTGCGGCAGCTCTGTTTGGGTGGCTGAGTTTCCCGACAGGGGCTGGGCTGGGGGGAGGAAAACTCCTGCCCTAAAGATGTGGAGGAGCGACAGAATTAAAGCAAGAAGAAATCCCTCATTTGTAAAAATCGGAATAAAGACAGAAAAGGATCCAGGGCCGTTCAGAGACTGGTAGGAGCTGAGAAAGACACTTACGCAGGTTTGCCTCCCAGATTTTTGCTTCGCTCTAAACTTTTATTTATGTGCCTTTTCCTGTGCCACTTTTACCAGTGTTTCTCGACAACACATTAACTTCCCTCCCGGTACAATAATCGACTCCAATCTGCTATTATCACGGAAATAGAAGAGGTAAAGTGCCTGTAATAGGATCCAAATCAAATCACTTTCACTTCAGCCGGCTTTTGCTGTGAAGCCGAAGATTCCCCAGGGAGATTCAATACAGAGAAACACCTGCAGACACAGGCTGAGGCCCGGAGATGATATAGAACACGACAGGCCGAGCTCTGCACTAGCATCTCCTTCCTTGCAAGCCGGTCACATTGGCAGTAATAACCAGAGGCAGGACCTGATAAAGTTGTGACTCATTGGCAAAGCCAGGATCTGACTTTCAGCTGATTTGACCCATCCTGAAGCAACACATCACTTGACAATTTACTGTAGAAACAGCTATAGCTAATTTTTTTTTTTTTCCCCCTGCCCACCCTGAAGCACTTGCCTTAGTCTTGAATGGTTTTGCATGAATCCCTGGTTGTCTTTAAGTGCAGTCCTGCCTGAAGAGAAAAAATATATCATCCTCTCCCAGCGGCTAGGAAAGGCCAGACTAAATTGAATTTAATAAGCTTCAGGTTTAGGGGAAAATAAACCTAGAATCTTTCCTGTGGCATAGGGAACAACTTCAGCAAGGGTTGAAGATGGAAATACAGATTTGCAGCCATGCACTGTAGGTTAGAGTCTTGATGCCTTCTTCCCTGTGAATATTAGTTTATTAATTCAAGTGCTTTCCCTCCACATCTATGTTTTTGTGTGAGCACTTTTTAGGGATGCTAAGAGATTCTATGTCAGTTACATGTTATTATTTAATTTTGTGTTTACCTCAGGAAAACACTAGTATCATCTTAGCTGCATGAAAGCAAATACAAGTCCTCCCCATAATTGTCACCTAAGATTTGACAGGTTTGGCCTTATCAGAGAAATAACAGTAGTGGTAAAAACAGCAAGAAAAACAGAGAAAAGCAATTATTCCCGAATTAAAAACCTGTGGGGAAATTTTAGGGGAATGGAGTTCAGCTACCGTTTTCACCTTGAAATATCTGCCAGTGATCCAAGTTGCTGCTGCAAATATGATTTAGTGGCTGACAGTACACAAAGTTCCTCATGTAGTGGCTTTGGTGAGCATAAAACACAGCCTCAGCTCTCACCCCGATATAATGGGTAGTTATAAATATATAATATATAATATATAATTGGTAGTTCAAGGACAAGAAAATTTTATAAAATTAGATTTTATAAAATTATTTATACCAAATAGATTGGTATAAAATTCAAAAGCAATAGGCTAAGGGGAAAAAAAATGGTGATAATTGTCAGTATTTTTGAAAGTGGCTTCTTCTGGAAAGTCTTGTATGGTTTTTGATTGTGTCTTCTTCTCTGTGGTGTTAGAGCACCTTTACTGTGTTAGGGAAAGAGAGTGAGAGACATTGTGCAGAGTTTGCCCTTAGACTTCTCTTTTCTCATGACAAGAATTGATTTTTCACTAAAAGTACGGTTGATAAGGTTTAGTTAAAGTATTTGCTGTAAGGCCAGGATTTTTCAGGGAGTGGCAAATGAAAGTAACCATTTTTACTCCTCTCCCGCAGGCTTTTACTATAATATGAAAACTATTGTTTTTGTTGTTGTTTCAGAAAAACCTTCTGAAAGAAAGGAGCGCTGTTTGGAAATGTGTTTTGACTCCGCATTACAGTCACACTAATGTGATGTATAAAAAACCCATATGTTAAATACTAACATGGGATCAAAGCTCCTGCTGTGAGAGATACGGAAGTCACATTATCTTGTCAGCTCAAATGCACATTCTTAATTGCTAAATATGAGCCAGAATCCCATGTCCAAACATTTGCTCACTGGAAACCAAACCTTAATTTTACAGTTCAATTGCAGCTGCAACTCTAAGGGAGTTTGGGAAGCTCTAATGGAAAGGAGCAAAGCGTTTAAATTACGGGGCATCAGAATTTGAGATGATAGTTTGCAAATTCAAAACTGAAAATATAGTGCTGATGTACAGTGAGAACATGGCAAACAGCATTGTCCAGCCTCTAATTAGATTTGGGAGCAGGTAGGGCATTTAAAAGCAAAATTAATGAAAGACAGAGAGGGCTACCTGAGTATCTGTTTGTGGATGGAAAATTAAATGGTGAAAGATTCCTATTCTGAATAATTGAGGTTTTTTTAGTTCTCTCTGCAAATCAAAGGTTCATATGCAGGAGAGCAGAGGCAAGGAGAAGAAGGGAAGGAAGGCAGGAATTAGGTCAGTCTGTCAAAACATCTTTAGCTTTCCCTCATGAAGAAAAAGTTATACTCATTACAAAAATAATATTTTTTCCAGTATAAAGCTGTATGAATTGTATAATCTGAAATAAAACACTCTCTGTTATTTTCAGGGCTTCTTTATCTCGAAAAAAACCCCCAATAATTCAACTTTGGACTGAAAGCATCTGCCTAATCGAGCGGGATTTTGCGAGTGTTTTGTCCCATCCAAACTTGCTTTATTTGGCATTAAAAAAAAAAAATTAAAAATTCTGCCTTCATCATCTTCTTATGGTCACCTTTTTGAGAGAGGACCTTTGGTTTGCAACTCCTTTGTAATGGTTGCAGTCTGGCATTTGCTGGCTCTGGGAGCAGGGAGCAGGGAGGGAGCCGAGTGCTCCAGAGATGCTCCGGGAGCTGCTCTCTGTCCGCGGGAGCTCCCTGCCACAGCACCCGGCTCAAACCCATCTTCCCCTCCTTCCCTCCCAAGTCTCGCTTTGCTGACCAAGAAAAAAAAAAAAAAAAAAAATCCAAAAAAAACCCCAATGGGCTTGGAAAACAACAAGAGGTATTTTTAGTAGCCGCCGTCTGTTTTTTAAAAAGCAGCCAGAGCAGTGATAGTATTACTTTTGGTCTTTTTTTAGGGGCTTAGAGGCTAAAGCCTGGAGGATTTGAAGGTGTGATCTCTGACACTGCCTTCGAGAAATGCAGAGGCTTCTTTCTCGTGTGTTTCCAGGTGTAGCTGTGTCTCAGGTGTTCGTTCATCAGCTTCATTTATGGGAAGCTTCAGGGTTGAGTGTGAGGAGAATGAAAATGCCTCTCGCAGCTTGACAGAAAGTTCCTCTGCCTTTTTCTCGGACCTTACACTCAAAATAGCACCGAGCAGTTTGCTTAAACATTGAAGGGAGAAAATGATTTTTCTATACTTACATGCCCAGGCAGTGGGTTTCACAAAACCCTAATTCACCTGATACTGAGTAAGAAAACTGTATTTACTTTTGCTGTACCTCTCATCTCAAATAAGTTTTTTGAATTTCCTGTTGGAACTTCTTTTTGGACAAACAGCCAACTTTTCCTTACAGTGCATTACCCAACACAACATTCACATTATTAGAAAATTAAACCAGCGACTGAGAGATTTTTGACTAATTAGGTTTCTTGGATAATAAGAGCTTTTTAATAAGGTACATATCACTTACAATATTGCTAATGAAATGTGAAAGCGATTCAGTACTCTGTAAGATAATGGCTAACTTGTTTTAATTGTTAACATTTTTTCTTGCCTGCAATGACACAGTCATTATTTCGCAGTCACCGCTTATCGTGAAATCCAAGAGGATTAATGGTTTCACTTATACTGGCGAAAATGTTTAAGCTGTCCCGATTATCAGTGCAGTTGGAAAGAATAATGGTTATTTGTCATTGCGTTTAGCCCTAGAATGAATTGTCCTCCAGCCAAGAGAATCATTAACCCTTTGAGTGACAGTAATAGAGTTTTACAATTAAAAATAAGGAAGCAAAGATTTATGGCCGGATATTTTTTTTTTCTTCCTTCTTCTGTAGGTAGTTTATTAGCTTATGAGTCCCACTAAAACTAAATATATTTCTCCTGGAAAATAAACCACACAATATATCTTATTCTCCAGAATAGCACTTCTGCTAGTCAGAATTAGATTGCACTGAAACATTCTTTCGGTGGAGGAACAAATCTCCCAACTAGCTGAAAAAAGTAAAAAAGGTTGAACATACATTCTGGAGGGAAAAAACACAAAAGAAAACTCACATTGCTTTTTCTTACTAGACTGCTATGTATGTTTAAGCACTGCATTTAAAGGAGAATTTTGTCTGTAAATCCCTATAATTCTAAACCGTTTACTACATATGAGCAACTTAAAACCCACAAGATTTCTTTACAAAGTAATTAATACTGTAAATTTGGTTCATCTGGGAAGAGTTTAAAATTGCATTGTGAGCGAATGAGTATTCTTAAAATTCGGTACATGGCACTGCGCTAGCTGCCAAAACTATAAAAGGCATCATAAAACAAACAATTGAGTGTTTAAAGTTTTGGGTGTAAAAGGGTAATATAAAAAAGAAAAGAGAGAGAAATGAAAGCATTACTTGGGAAGTTATTTTAAATCAGGGGGAAATACATCCCCAGTGTGGCTGTCGGTGAGCTGGTTTGGAACACTGTGGTTCCTTCCTTATGGGCTGATGTTGGTTTGTGTTGGGGTAACTTCCAGGGGATGTTGTGTGGGGTTTGGTTCGACCCTGAAGCAGCATTTTGGAATTGCTTCTGCACCGGAGCAGTGGTGATTTCCAGCAGCACAGAATGCAGCTCGTGGCATGGATCTTGAGGGTAGGGAATGCCTGTGAAATACTCCTCCTTGGACCAATGCTGGAAGGAGTGAAAGCCTTTTTTTCTTCATGAATTGGTGGGGATGGAAGAGTGATTGATATTTAACTGGAAATGTTCAGCTCCTTACAAGATTAGGTCTTGTTGAAGTTTTTTCACCTAAGAAATACATTAAAGCAAATCTCACACGATAAAAATACATTTTAAAAAGCACAGAGCATTTCTCAGCAGCTCATTCTTGTCCAAGTGTTTGAGAATGCAACCACCAAGGACAAGGAAATTTACTTGTGGAAGACACGGGTTTATTACTTTGCTTTGCTTCCAAGAAAGGTAAAACACAAAGAGAATAAATCCTGGTGTCAGTGTGTAGCTCAGGGGCTGATCCTCAGCCTGTGGAAGGTGATGGAGAGGGCTCTGCCCAGGGTGACATCAGTTGGTGTGCCAGACCCAGCACCTGGGTGAGACAGAAAATGTCATTTATTTTTCTGGGACGGAATTTTCTCTCAGGTTTCTGCGGACTGCTTTTCTAAGGAGGAAAGGACAGCTACTCCCTTCAGCTGTAATAATAAATATAAATGGACTGGAGTATGAAAAGAAAACTTGCTCATCACTAGAGAGACCACATTAATGAAGTCTGTCTGGGGAAGAGCACCTCCACATAAGTAGCCAAGGTGTGAATGGAAATTCTATTATCCTACAATTATTTTTTTTAAAAATATGTTACTTCAGGTGCTTCTTCAGTCTGTGTCATGAAGATCAGTGCACATGAGCTAGGAGCATGATCATTATCATTATTATGTATGGTCTGTGCACAAAAAGCCCATCTTCTATGAGATGGTAAACAACAGTTTACCAGGGTTGAAGCCCCCTGAGGTCTGCTGGAACTGCACACCCCAGCAGTTCTAGATGGGAGAGGTCAGAGAAAAGCTGCCACCAGAAAAAAAAAAAAAAAAAAGACATGGCAAACACACGTGAAAAAAAGATAAAAAGGCTAAAAAGCCTCTCACCACCATCCACTCCAAGAACCCCCACACACGGACCCATACAAGAATTCCCACTGCTCCATATCACAAAATTTATAGATGCAGGAATGCAGAGCTGCAGAAGTGGATGGTGGAATTTAGCTCTGGTTTGGAATTTATGACTGACGCTTTTGAGAAGCCACTATTAGCCATGGCTTCAATGAAAATTGGCTTTGTTCCCTTTGGTTTTCCTTTTGCAGCAGTCCCTGGCTGTATGGTACACGTACCTCCCTCCCCCAGCCCAAAAATGTTGATAATGGTGGCTATTTTGGGGAAGACAATTACTGATGAAAAGAACTGAATGGATTTTCCCTCCTCGCTGGATGAGGGTTCAAATGCTTTTCAAAAAACGTGAAGCAAAAAAACGCTGCTCCACCTCTGTGGCTGGTCAGCTGCGTTTGTTGTCCTTTGGCTCCAGCTGGAATTAGCTTGGAATGTCAACTCCACCCCTGCCTTTTGCATTTTAATTACAAATGAAGCAGCCTTAAAAAAAAAAAAAAAAAAAAAGTAGTGTACAACTTATAAATGGACCATTTCTTAAATGTTAGCTGAAGTTCAGAGGCTTAAGATGCAGGAGGGGGGAAGGAGCTGACATCCAGCGGTGAAATTGTTGGAGAAAAAAAAAAACAGGCATTAAAAAATGGGAAGAAGTCTTAATTAATTTTAAAATAATCTGCCCACTAGATCTGCAGGGATACAGTTAGAAGGAGTCAGACATATTTAATGGTAATATTTTGTTCCTAGTGGAGGGAAGCTGGCATCTCTGATACTTCTGTCCATGTGAACAAAAAAAATGAGTTCTTGGGCCTGATTCTTGGTTCCTGAGCACTGATTATTTCTGTAATTATAATTATTTTTAAGAGACTGTGCTCAAATGCTCTCCTGTACCCACAGGAGTTCTTCTGTTGCAGGCAGGCTTTGGGGAAGGGAAGGTTCTTTTGTCTGGGACTTGTAGGTTTTTTAGCAATTCCTGACAAATAGTAAAAGTCTTGTGATTTCTTTTATTTATAATTTTTTTTTTTTTTTTAGCACTAATACTGTTTAAATATTGCACACCAAGAAGACATAAAAACCTTGAAAGATTAACTGGCTGGGGTCAGTCATATTCTCTGAGCTGGGTAAAACACAGGAAGAAAACAAAGTACAGAAGAGCAAAGCATTGAATGGATTTAATTTTGTTGCATAGAAATATTTTGAACCATAACTATGGAAATACCTTCCCTGTATTACAGAAAAGTTGTTGTTACATATAGAAATAGCTTGTGCCATTTTCAAAATATCTTTTTCCCTGTCATGTGACATACATGTATTATAATACATAATTACATATATATCATATATAATGTATATATAATATATAACCTCTAAATCAGAGATTATATATTATATATACATTATATATCCTGAGGGGATGAAGGGATGGCAGTACTGTTTTGCCTCCTATATTCTCCCTTTGTTAGAAGAAACAAGAGCAGGACAATCCAACAAACTGAAATATCAGAAAATGGAGAGTGAAATGTCTGAGAGTGGGGCAGCAGCAAATAGTAACAAATTCTGTGGGTTTGGGGTTTGTTTTGTTTCCTGTTCTTAATTTTTTTTTTGATTGGCTTCTTTATTTCTTTAAAATTTTAGCCTCCTTTACTGTGCCAGCTGGAAACCAATATTCTGATTTTATTCCCAGTATTTAATAGCTTAGATTTTGTAGTCTTTCTCCCCCTCTTCCAAAAGGCTAAAATTTTAATTGACACATTCCTGGAAATGTATTAGGTCAATTTAGAGTAAAGCATGTCATTTATGCAGTGTGTGGAGTCTTGGTTTTCGTGTAAAATACTGCTCTTAATTGATTATCATGTACATGAATTTTCTGCATCATTTACACTTACAAATGTGCATTGCACAGAAAGCTAATAAATCTCGGGGGTTTGAATATTAGCAACATTTTATCCGCCTTGTGTTATTAGCTGAGAAATCAGCACTAGGGACTGGCAAACTGTTGCTCCCATGAGAAGCCTTTCCCAACACAAGGAGCCCTTTGTCACGTAAATGGCTCAAGTTGGAGAAAATGACAATATCTGACCAGTGTCGGCAGCAGAACTGGGGAGAAGCAGAGCTGCTCGTGTGTGTGCAGGCGTGGAGGTCCAGGTCAGTGTCCTGCTCTTTAGTTTGCTTCCGAGGAGTGAGAGGAAAATCCCTCTCTGTGAAGTGGAATGGAGAGAAACCATCCAGGTATTCTCACGGTGGGATACGGCTGCGGTGCACAAGCAGAGGAGCAGGAGACTGTCCAAAAGGCACAACGCTGCCCCAAAATTTGTTTGTGTATGCTCAAAGGAAGGGTGGTTTTGTTCCCATCCCTGAATCAGCTCAAGGCTGTGCTGCTGGGTGGATTGAGGATGTTGAAGGCTGTGGAGTTGTATCGTCACTGCTTCCCAGATTTTAGCTGGAGCAGGAGGCTCTGTGGCTTTCTGTGGCTCTTGCTGGTTTGGGCTGCAAGGGACCGTAAAGGTCATCTCTTTCCAGCCCCCAAGAGAAGGGGGAATGTCATCTTAAGGGAAATGACAGATCAGGGTGTGATGCAGAGGTGATCTCCTATGGACTCTGTCATGGTCTAGCTGGGAATATCAAGAATATCTTTTAATATCCGATCCTTGTTGGTCATATTCCACCCCGACCAGATCCTTCACATGCTGTGGTGCTGTTCCTGCAGGATTTGGTCACACAGTCTCAGTGTTTGAAAGCGTGGGGCTTTGCTTTACCGCTTGATATTGCTGTAATCAGTGGCTGAGCATAATCTGCTGAGCACCACTTTCTGTGGTGTCCTACTCCATAGATAACTGCATTTTATCACTGGGAATAATGATTTCTTTTGCATATACCTGCATTTATTCTTTTTTTTCCCCTTTAAATTGGGCAGTGTAATTTTTTTTCACTGAACTGAATTGCTGAAAAATAGTTGCCCTTAAAAACATGTAAAACAAAGGGAAACCAGCCTTCTCTCTTAGTTTTTCCACTTAAAGGCACACAAAGAAATGGGGGCATTGCTTCGCCTGTGTGTCTGACCATCAGTCAGAAAACTCTAAGTAACCCTAATGGAAGCTGAGGATTAGACATCTTTATTGAGGGAGTAGAATTATGCCCCTTAGAAGGGATGCTAGCTCGGGATCACTGCAGTATGAATCACTGGGACTGTGGCCAAAGGTGGGAAAGAACACGGCTGACATTCGCAACCCTCCCAGCTATCAGTAAGTACAGCCAAAATAATTACCCCAAGGCATCTGGATAACCCAGCCTAATTAGCGGTGCCTGAAAACGAGTGGGTTGCATGTTTATACCTGAAGAAATCAAATTACCCTCATACATTTCACCAGGGGCTCTTCCAATTCATTGCTCTGTTGATGAAAGAGGCAGCTATTTACCATAAAGTCACAACCCCGCAGCCTGTGGCTATTCGCCACGTTGAAGAGTGTTACTGCCCTGCAGGGAAATTATTCCTTTTACTGGAGTTGAAGGCAATATTCTTTGCACTGATGAGCTCTAATACTTTTATGGTAGGTGGCATGGACTGTGGAATATACACAAACATAGTAATATGCACTTAATTAGATTACTTGTTAATATCGTTCATTCATTTAATTTGGTCAAAACTGCTGTAGCCAAATGTTCACCCTGCAGATCCATTCCCAGATCTGAGAGCAAGATTTAGAGAGAGTTTTAACATCCTTGTGGATAATAATATCCATAATTAAAACGTTTGAGGCTAACCCATTTGGAAGGGAATGTAAAGCCTCACATTTTAGCCAACTGAGTAGAGTAAAATCAAATCTTTGAGGTTGTAAGGTTACCCCAAACCATCATAATTTCTTGCATCTCCTTTTGAAATGTCTCAACTCAATAATTTGAAGAGATCACATAGCATCTTTAGCAACTATGAACCAGATCAAGTGTGGCAAATTCTTAGTTCATTAGTATATCCCAGCTTCCATGTGTTGCAATCAAATGTGAACAATCTGAGCAGCACAACTGCACAATCAAAATATCAATGTTAGGAAGTTGCCATTTACAAGCAATGATGAAAAAAGACCCAGATCTAAATTGTATAGGAAACATAGGAAAAGGTTTAGGTAGAACGTTCATATATTTAAGAATGGCTTTATTTATTCCTTAATGATATATTATAAGAGTTGTCATGTACTTTTGTGGGTAACAAATGTAGTGATTGCCGCAGTTAAAGTACTTTGAGTGGATTTTGAGTCAAATTTAGGGAGGACACAGTGATACATAAATCTACTTTTGTCAATACTATAGTTTTCTCAGAACAAACATGGCACATCTTGCCAACCCATCATGGAACTCAATCCTGAGGGCTATATACCTGGCAAACCGACTTGTACAGTTTGGGTGCTCTGCTCCAGAGCTTAGAACCAGAAATTCCCGGAGTCAGAGAAATTTCTGAAGGGAGAGAGACAAAACTTCATCCTTTATTCTGAATCGACTTTAAATGCAGATTTGTTCTGCTTACTTTTGATGTGTGAGTGAAGTATAAAGGAGATGGGGCTCATAAAATGGTGCCTGGGTATATTAAAGCAGCTCCTCACCTCCAGAAAGCAAGGTTCAGATTGGAGTTTAGTGGCCCCAGGCTAGTCACTAGTGGGCAGTTTCCCACACTGCTAAGCATAACACAATTTAGCAGAAATCAGAACAATTGACAGTTTCTCCTCAAGAGATGCTGTAGACTCATTACTGGAATTGAAGGGGTGTTGGAGGTCAGAGCTGAAGTGCATTGGCAGATCTGTGTGGAGGAAGTTTGCGGCGCTCTGTGTGGTAGGACAGATGGTGCTGTTGCTGCCTAACTTTCATGAGCACTAAAATTCACCAAATATCCCTCTTGCCCCAAAACAAACAAAACACGAGCACTCACAGACATGCACAAGCAGTCCCACACAGTTGAGAGCAGTCAGTGTCCCTGGCATCCTTACCAACTTTCCTACTCATTTAACACCAGCACAGATTAGAGGACACAGGAACGCAACACTCCGGGCTATTTGCTGAATGTAGCTCATAATGATTGACACTCCTGCCTGCGTCCCCACTTTGAACTACACGTTGTATATTATTATTTTTTGTTATTGTCCTTTAAAATGCTCTGAGATATAACATATGGCAAGTGCCAGTGCACCACGGTGCAATGTTATTTAGTCAAATATCAGAAGCGTAGACAGTGCAAATGGAAAGCAGGAGAAATATCTGATCCAAGTGCCTACTGGTGTAATTGACTCAGTCGAGCCAGCCTGTGTCATTAGTCCTATAAAGAGTTGCATTTACAACAATAAAACTGAAAAGCATGGAAATTAAAAGCTGTTAGAATTTCCTCTTGTGTGTATTTATCTGCACGAGTGCTGTATGCTCCCTGCACAATTTTGTAATCTGTTTGGTAAAGTGGCATTACAGTAACCTGTGTCAGCCCTGCACTGTATATCAAACAATATCACACTCCAAAGGAGGATTAATCAAAGTAACGGATGCGCTGGTTTAGTGCTCCATGTCTGCTGTCAATTACACACGCAGTAAGCTCACAAATTTAAGCTGCTGGACAGAATAAAATCGAGGGTCTCTTTTGCTTCCTACCCTTGTGTGCTTAAACACCCCCAGCCGACCAACCTGCGAATTTTGCCAAGGATTTCTGGGCAGGTGAAGCGACTCCAGGGCCGGGTGATGTGACAGGGACTGTTTGTGTTTGGCTGTGTCAGAGCTGAGTGGCAAAGGCAGTTGACAGACAAGTGTACCCCAACAAGGTTTCACTTATTAAAGAAGCCTTGTCAAACAAGCTGAAAGCCCTGCATATAAGTGACCTTTCTGTTCACCTCCCATTACAATGAAGATTTGAGCATTCCTTGCGAGCCTTCCAGTGTCGACATTAAAGAATCAGAGTGTCTTTCCATCTCTGCTGATGTGCCACTAGACCACTTAACAGAAAATTGAGAGAGTATATTACAGGGTGAAAGAGCAGAGTTCGGAGGTCACTATCATTCTCATTAAGAGATGTTTCTATGCAGTGCCCATAGGTGGATAAATCAATACTTTCTGTCTGAAAATGATCACGCTTGGTAAAGAGTGCTTTAATTGGGCTGTTACTGTTTATGGAGAGTGAGTATTTATGGGGTTTCATGACAATAAACAGCAGAGGGGTTGATGGCTTCCATGTTCCTTTGTGGGATGTGATGTGACAAGTGGGATGACAGAAGATTTTGACATTTCAGACCTCCCTTGAGTGAGGGGAGCGCAAACTCATAGCAATTGGCCAGGAGCTCGCTCCCAAGGTCCCAAATTGTTTGATGCACACATTGTTTGAATAGAGAGGCCTTTATTTCAGATATCTTTCTGAATGTTACACATTCAAGAAACTAAACATTAAGGGTCTGATAGACAAGCCTTTTTTTCCTCTTTTCTTTCTCCCCCATTTTTAGTGGCACTGGGTGGGTCTGTTTAATGCTCAGCATTTTCACTGTCAGAGCAGAGGCTGAGAGAAACAAAGGTTACAGGGAAAAGGAGAGACTGAGATCTCTGGATCTCACAGAGAAACAATCAAACAGAAATAGGAGAACTGAAAAGCCAAAGCTTTCCTGGCTGTGGAGGACAGGAACACTAAAATCAAGCAGAATCGGTCTTTAAACAAAAATTCTGAAATCCTGCCCAGCATCGTGATCTGGTGCAACCCAAAGGAAAGAGTGTGGCTGTGCACACACAAAACTGGGGGCACAGGGCAGGCTGGGATCTTCAACCACCCTCATTCCTTCAGACAGAAGAGTGTTAAACCAACCTTCAATAAATCTCCCTGATGCAGATGTAGTGTACACATCCTGACAAGTTATTTATTTTGAACATGTTTTAGTTGAGATTCCTGGGTCTGACGGTCCCACGGCATTGTATCTCTGCTTTCCCAGTTTGAAATGTGTATATTTCGCAACTTTTTTGAAGGAAGTCCAGGCGTTTGAGGTAAGCTGTATGTGGAGAAAATAAGAGAAAGCTTCAGAGAATCTAGGCATGAATTAAACCAGCTGTCAGGATTTTAACTGAGACACGCAGTAGTGATTGTAATGCGTTAAAATCAGCACAGTGTATTTCCAGAATTCCCCTACACTTTGAAAAGTATTCAGATGAAAGTGTGTCATCCCCAGTATTGGCTCCAGTCTGGCAAGGCAGGAAAGGGAATTGGACCCTGGGGATGTGACCACACACTGGTCTCTGCTGGGCAGTTGGCAGAGCTGAGGATCTGCAGTTTAGGGTGCACACATACATTGAAACACGTTGTTTCTGATTATTGTTTTGCTGGTTATTTGGTGCAGTGAATTTCTTTATCACAGTGATGTTTGGCCTTCTGGCTTCTAGCTGATGTATCAAATGGCTGTTAAAGGAAATTCCATTTAACCCCAGGAAAATCTTTCCTGTGAGCCTGGGCAACACTGGAATGTATGCCCAAAGAAGCTGTGAGGCCTCTAGCATTGGAGAGAATCAAAACTCAGCTGGACAAAACCTTGGGAAACCTGCTCTGCTTGAGTTGGTGCCTTTCTCCAGCTTCAGCTATTTTGGCGTTCTGTGATTCCATTATATTGCAGTTTTGCAGGTGAATGTGTAAAGGAGCTTAGGAAAGGAACTTCAAAGACTGCTATGGTCCTTGTTGTCACTGAAATACTGATAATTAATGGAATTTTTGTTGCAAGGAGCATTTTTGTTACATCTTATATATTATATATTATATATTTATTATATAGTATGTGTTGTGTGTGTTTTGCTGGTGAGAAACCCAGACACAGAGATTACCCTTCAGAGCACCATTTAGGTGACCAACTCTTCCTGATTTCAGGAGTTAAGCATGGCTATGGGTTTGTGTTCTGGTAATTTACTGTAACATGGGATATTTTGACCAGGGCTCTGTGGAGTGCGTGATCTCTCTCTGAATAGCATAGACAGGATTCCTACTGCTCAGTCTTTTCTCTTTTTGTCTTTTAATTACTTTTCATTCTATTTTAAATATATGTTATGCATTTTTTAATATGTTATGTCTTTTCAAAAGTCCAAGACTTGTGCAGTGTAGAAGCTGCAGTAGGAGTTGTCTACTAACCACATCAACCCTCAGATAGTTTTCTTTAGCAAACAGAAATGCTAAAGTTTCCAAGTCCAAAGACTGACAATTTTGTGCTTTCAACAGAAGTGAATTGCAGACTTTTGCTTTAAAAAAAGCCCATTATGAATTTAATTATATTTTCAGGGGTTGTTTGTATAGGGTTGCAAATTACATATAAATGAAGGCAAAGTCTTTCTGAAAGCATGTGTTGTTAGGAGAAAAATAACAACAACAACAAAAACCCCAGGCTCCAGTTTTGATGGGAAAATATTACTTCTGGTTATTGTTTCATCAGTAATCTATAATACCTCCAAGGGAACTGCTACAGTCTGTCATCTCATGGACAGCTTAAAAAAAAATGGCATGCTATAGAACGGGTAGGCCCTGAGGGAACTTCTGAATAGCTGATACGCTATTTGTGCAATAGATATTTTCCTTGATAACTGGAAATTAAGCTTGCCTAGAAGAAATGTAAATATCATCTCTAATTTGCGCTCTGAATTACCATTAAAAATTATGTGTGCACATAATCATATCAAACATTTCAGAGCTTAGAAACCATGATAACACTTGGCACTCTCAGCATCTTCAAAGCACTTCACAAATATTACCAGTACATCCTTCTTTCACCCCATATTGTTATCCCCACTTTACAGATGAGGCAGAGGGATCAGTGAGGTTCCTTAGTGCCTTGGGATCAGGCTGACTGTAAGTAGCACTGCTTGGATAGGGTCTCAAGAATTTGTCTGTGGTTAAGGCACTCTTGGTAGGCTGCTGGTGGTGCTAATTTACTTACAGGTTGGCAAAAATAATATATGCAGTGACTGAAATGCCCGTGATACCATTATGAAGCTGTTGTGCCTTCTAACCTAGTTAAGATATGGCTGCAGGACAAAGGTTTTGTTTACATCAAAAGGATGGCTGGGAATAAATGGACTTTTCCCTCATAGGTGCCAGTAAAGAGCTTGAATTAGAACCAGACTGATATATGATTTAAATGTAAACAGGCTAAATCAAAGCGAATTCATTCAGATTAGACCCTGTTCCTAACGCGTAGAATTATTGCAATTGCAATTGGAGGGGCAAGAGAGTTGTAAAGATATTTTTAAGTCATAAAAAATTGTAGAGACTCAGCCAAATTTGACCTTGACCACAGTGCAAACCGCTAAATCCTCTACTGCCTTGGGTTTTGGTTCTCACTGGGCGAATTCCCAGGTGTTGCATTAAAGATTTGCTCACAAATTTGCAGTCTGGAGGGGGTTTTATGGTAGGTGATGTTCCTGCATTCGGGGTCTGATTCTGGCCTATGGAATCCAATAAGAAGTTTTCTGATCTTGTGGTGACAAACCAGATTTGGCAGTTTCCAGCAGAATTCCCTGTTGCCTGACCTCAGCGTGCGAGTCAGCACTACAAGCTCTTGCAAGTCTTCCATGAAATTCATTCTCAAGAGAAGTTCCTTTCCACGTGTCAGGAAAGCTAAAAAAAAAGTTCATTTTCTTGAACTCTCCACTAGAGCCCTCTCCTTCCTGGTCTGCTGCTGAACTGGTTTTACTGGTGTTAATGGCATGTTTCTTGCTCAAACACAAACCTTAGCCAGGGCACAAGCTGAACCTCTTTTCAAACCAGACAGAAAGATCTCAGGTAACCTCCAAGATGTAGTGAAGTGTCTTTTCTCATTTGTTGGATCCAGATGTGACCAGATGACTCTGCTCCACTGCTGGGGGAATTGTGAGATGTAGGATTCCTGAAGGGTCCTGCCTTCCTTTGTGTCCTAAACATGTCTGTGGCTGAGCTGTGATTCCATAACCTCCACGAAGTTTGTTTTTGCATTGCTGTGGAAGGGCCCCAGTGCTTCCTGCAGGTTGTCACTGCTGTTTTATAGCCATATCCAGCCTTTGATGGAAATTTCCCCTCCTGTCACCTCTCAGCACCACGGGGTTGTTTGGGCTGCATCACAGGACTGTGTTCCGAGCAAAGTTTGTGCAGGCTGTGGTCAAACATATGGTACAGATTCTGTGCAGATTCTAAATCTTGGGATCATAAACTGGTAGAAGGGAGCCATAATTCCCTCTCCTTCCTAAATCATAAGATAAAAGGCAGCTTTGGCTTGGTGGACATGTCTGGATGTTTTAGGAACGACATTCCTGATGGGGGATGTTTGACGTCTTGGCAGATAGAATTAGCAGCATTAAGAGACCCTAACACCAGCATAAAATGTGAGGCGTAATAAAGCCATCCTAAAAGATCTCATGTGAGGAACTTAAAGCACGAGCCTAACACTGGGCTGTGAGCTGCTCAGATGCGGTCGGTGGGGATTGATGGACTCTCAGGATTCATCCTGGCTTATCCTTCTTCCTGAGGAGATGATAGCCATAATGTCACTTCCGCAGTTCAAAATGTATTGTAATTACTGTTAGAAATCCCAGATGTCCCCTCCAGATAACCCGACTTCCAAAGGTTTGGCAGAAAAGCTACAGCTGCAGAGAAGTGACGCTCACGGTAACTCTCAAACTTTCAGTGATACTGCAAGAAAAGATGAATTTATTTTTTCTTTGAGCCTTTCATATTCCATAATTTCGAGCCTTCTATCAGATAAATATTTTTCCAAGATTGTCAGAGACGTAATAATAGCATGGCTTTAGAATTCCATGTTTTCATGGCAAAATTTGCAGTGATTATGAAGGGGCGAGGATTTTCTCTCTGTTAAATGGAAAAACAATGCTGATAATTATGTAAAGTGCAGAAACATTCTATTTACAGTAGACAAACAGTACAGTGATTGAATTTGAAAAGGAAAAAAAAAAAAAAAACGAGCCAAGGATGCGAGCTTGGATTTGGTAGTTGCAATTCACTAATCACAAAATAATTCAGTAGCGCTGAACAAAAAAGGCATTTTTATCACCATCTCCTCTCAGTTCACAGGCGGCATTGTCTGTCCTACCGTTTCATGTCAGAGAAGAAGGAATTTTACCAAATGTTTGATTTATTAGAAAGTGAATGATTCTTTGCAGCCATGTGGGGCTAGCCCATGTTTCAATAAGACAAATTGCATTGTAGCATTCCACTGGCAGCCAATGATAACTCATGATCCAGACAGAGTCGGTTATACCAGAATGGATGAAAAGCAGGAGCAAAAGGACACAGAGTAGAAGAAAAGAAAATGCTTCAAGAGCTGCTATTTAAAAAAGCACAACAAAACAACAACAAAACCTAAACAATGTTTTAGCTACTATTTAAAAATCTTTCAATTAAGATTCTGCGTGGCATTGCAAGCAGAGCATGGCAGAATAAAGAGGATCATGTTATCTCTTTCCCAGTAGTAAATTATCATATTTATACTCAAAAACATGCCACTGTCAACTTCAGTCATTTGTGTAATTGGAAAAAGGTAAATGATGTAGTAAATGAGACCCTACAGTCAGGTTTTGTTCCAAAAATGGAAAAAAAAAAAAAGGCAGTGGCAAATGGTGCGGGTTTAAAATGAATTAATGTGGACTGCAAAAAGCAATGTCTAAGACAAACAAAATCTGACTGCTCTTGACCTTTAGTTTATATTGATAGTTTATCACTGGAGAACCCATTGATTTATTTTTTCAGTTCATATCTGATTATCACTTCAAAATAGGGCCGAATATTTTAAAACAGCTCAGTCGGCCGCCTCTCAGTTCCCGCCATTCCGGATTCCATCTAGACGTTTCTTTCTTTCCAAATGCTGCCTTTTAAGCAGCAGCAAGCCCCAAGGTGATGGGTTGTTTCCTGCTCGCAGAGATGCGTGTCATGAAGTGCTGCCTCTGCCCGTCGGCTTTGTTCTTGGGGATCCACGGAGCAGGAAGGGTATTGAAATACACAGGAATCTTGTTCCCAGGGAGCTGACAGCCAGACCTGAGGGACACTGGGAAGTGCATACCTGGTATGTCTAATTTTAGGCCTGCCAGCCTTGACAGTGGTCCTGGGGAAAAAAAAAAAAAAAAATCTATACTAATTTCTCAGTGACATACTGCTGTAAACTGCAGCGTTTTTCATTCCACTACCGAAATGTTCTTGTGAATTTTTTTTCCCCAGTATTATTTAAAGGAACTGTCAAGGCTTCAGCATTTAACAAGTATTTTTAAACCCTGTTTTTCAGTGTAAACCTGCCATGTATCCAAGGTATTGTTGCATGAAAAAGCACAAACTAAAGTATCATATCAGAAAAGAAATCAACATTAGACATAAAACCAACTTCATTTCATTGCTTAACGTTAATATTGTTCCCCATGGGAGAAGCATTGCAGTTTGATGGGTTCTGGGGGCCCCGTGTGGGCTGGTGTAAGCCAGGAATCCCCTATGAATTTTGATGAGGCTCTGCAATTTTACATCAGCTCAGGATTTTCGACCGCAGGTTCAGCGTGCACACTGTGTTGAAATAAAGGTGCAGTCATTTTAAATATAATTGAGTAGGCTCATAAGAGGTTCCACTTAGAAGGTAAATTATGGTAACAAGTCAAGAGTGTACTCTGTGTAGTTTTCATTTCAAGTGTATGGTCTTCTGTATTCACTTAACTAGACACACAAATCTAAGCAGACAGATGAGATAGAGGCAATCAAAGAGAAAAGCTTTATTTGGAGCTTATGGGAGTATTGAAGTTTTATTTTGTAGTGTTTCCCCATGAGGCAATTTCAGAAAAAGACTGAAGTGATGGATCACAAACAGTTTAATATCTGAATTGCTGGCTGTTGGTTGATAGAATTTTGGACTCCTCCCTGTATAATTCTGAAAATCTTCTCCCCAGTTTGAATATTTAGCAAAAATGCTGGGGAAGGAATCACTCTGAAGATTTTGTAGTGTGCTCTCTGTATCAGCCAGGAGGAACTGAGTGGTGTTTGTGCCTTTCATGCCTGTGGATGCACAAATAATGCCATACAATGCTTTGGGTCTTGTTCTTTGCAGACAGCAGTTTTTGCTTCAAGGAATGATGAAGGTCTAGAAAAACATTCTCTTACTATGAGAGAAGTGGCAAAGGAAACATTGCAGGGCATCAGTGTAATGGCTTGTGTTAACAACATGGAATCGTTTAATGCGTGTGTTGTGTTACACTTTTATAGCTTGCAAGTGCTGCTACACAGTTTTGAGTCCACACCACCTCCTTTTTTAGTACTCACCTTTGTGTCAATTAATGTTTTCACACACTTCAGGTGACTTTGAGGCCAGTTGTGTCAACGTGTGCATATAAAGGTAACTTTGATCACTTCAACATGAGTTACCTGCAAGTACAAGCACTTGAAGGAGATAGGCCCTTTAAAAAATCAGTGGCCCCAATCTCCTGTAGACACGTCCTTACTAGACCTTTTATACCATCCAGTATTTTCATTTACTTTAGTCCATATAAAGTAGCTCCTTCTCACAATGGAAAAAAAGCTTTAAACAATTTTATTTTTACTCAGATTTTCTTTTGCAGATTGACTGATGTCCTGATTTCTTTTCTTTTAAAAAATTCTTCTTAATTTTTTTTTCTAGCTTCAGAAACTGAAAACACATAGCCATTGAATATGGCATATCTGACTGATTTACCCCATAAAATTCCAGCACCAGTTATATGGAAATGAACTGAACTGACAGTGCTGTGTAGCGACACAAACAACAATCAGCTTGTGTTTAGAACCCCAGAATTGTTAGGTTGGAAAGGACCTCTGAGATCATAAATTCCAACCACTGACCCAGCATTGCCACAGCACTAAACCACCTCCCCAAGTGCCACATCCTGTTGTCCCAATATATACTGATCCATTTCTGGTACTTGGTACAGAGATTAAAAAGTGTGTGGAGGGAATGAGGGGGGATTTCTACTGAAGGAATAAACCTCTAAAGGAAGGGTGTAATCAGTAGATTCCTATACTCCCAAAAGAAGTTCAGGGAGCATCATCCTGCTTCAGTTGCAGCTGAGTGCCTGCTAAGGTGATGCATCATCTTACTTTTCATCAAGCAACTAGAAAGGAGGCAGCAGCAGAAAGCTGGTTCAGGAAGCACTAGACTTCTCTGTGTGTGTGTGTGTGTGTATATATTTATGATATTTATGCACATATGTTGCCTCTCCCTTCCTGAGTCACCTGTTGATAGCACCTTTCTTCTACCACCAAGAGAGGAGATGTGTCAAGGACACATCAGAGTCGATGCTGCAGGCCTGCTGTGCTGTATGTGATGCTTTCCAGTTGGCTCTGGGTGTTTCTTTTTACTCTGGAACATCTGAGCTAATTCCTGTCTCCATGAGGCTGGAAGGTGTTTTGCAAAGGTGCACTGGAGAGGTTATTTTACTCTGCCAATAAGGGTGTCCTTGGGTTTGCAGAGATTTGTGAACAAAACCGAATCTCAACTCTTCGCTTAAATTTGTAACTGGTCACATTTCCAAAGCAGGGGATTTTACAGCATTCAGAAATCTCCAGTACAAAAGACAAGTGGAAAGGTTTGTGTAGCTTGAAGTCAGGGCTATTTAAATGCAGAAAATCTGTGTGAAAACATGTACATTAGTTTACAGCTGTACAAACCAGTCCTTGCTTTGAATGCTCCATAGACTGCAATTTCTCTATTTTTTAGCTTTGAGCTCTGTTGAATTGGAAGCTTCTAACAATGCAGGCGAGTTGGGTGCAATTTCTTTGGAAATATTTCACATTGCTCTGTGTCTGATTCTACTCCTGCTTCACTAAATAAAGAGGAGACTCATCAGCATCCAGAATTTATCACAGAAATTAGGAAGTAGACAACAGCTAAAGTGTGGGTTTACACACAGAAAAGACTGGATATTCTTGATTCCAGCCTGTATTCCAGGTTTTTGTGCTAGCTGAAGGGGTTATCACCAATTTTTTCTATAGCTGCTGGACACTGCCCCATAGCAGAGCCAACCACGCTTGGAAAGGCTGTGAATACCCTCACCAGCAATTCAGCAGGCATTAAATCATCAGTGGAATAACTTCAGAGGAAAAACTGGTGAAAGTAGGATCAGAATGAGCAGCTATTACCTATATAAATAAATAAACTTCTACCCCTTGCAGAAATGTAACAGACCTAAAAAACAGTCCCTCTACAGCTCCCGCACATTTCTCGGTGTGAGCGTACCTGAGTCATTCACAGAGATCCTTATGTGAGTCCTTTGCTGCACTAAAATCTACTTTCTTGGAAAATGTAGAACAAATACTCAGGCTGTGATCTCATTCCTACCAGTGCCGGAGACAGGAGTCCCAGGGGCTTCACTGCAAATTAGATCCCCTGGAAAGAGACAGAGAGCCAGAACGGATCCGACCTCTGCCGTTCCTGGGAGCGAACTCCTCTTCTTCCGTGCCCTCCCTGCCTTGCCTCTGACAACTTTTCCAGTAAGATTTTCCCTCCTGCGTGTGCTGTCTCTTCCCTTTCCCTCCCATCCCGCAGAAGAAGTTCAGGATAGGTATTGAACAAGCTGCCAGGCTGCTCCTGAGGCAGAGCCTCCGTGAGCTGCCCGGCAGTGGCTGCTCCCATTCCCTGAGTCCTGGAGGTTATTTTCCGAAGAAGCGTGTTTTGGTTTAATTCTGTTTTTCTGTTCTCATAACTCCACGCTGTTGCTCTTTTGATCAGTTATACATCAGCTGTAACATAACTCTGTGATTTCATTTTGGTGCCGCTTACTTCATCCGAAAAGGAACTCGCTCTTCAAAGAAAACTTTTATTTCATTGTCTGCCACATATGCAAGTATTCCCTAAGGATCGGGATTATTTATTATTTCGCTCCCCCTCTTTGCTTTCCCCTGTTCCTCTCCAAAAGACTAACAGACACTAATCTCCTTTCATCAGGTTCCCTTCTTCCTAATTTTTTTTTTCTTTTTGCACAAAATGCTCGCCACTACCTTTAACACCTTATTGTGTCTGGAGTGATAATTACTTTCAGTTGCCGCAGCTGGTGCATGGGGAGGCGTGCGGGCCCTGTAAATTGGGAATGGGCAACCTGGGTGGGATTACAGGAAAACACACAGTTCTGCAAAATCAGGGAACACAACTATAACAGGGACAGTTTTGTTTTTCTAATGATTTTATTTTCTTTTTTTTTTCCCACCGAACTCGTCTTTGAGACATATTTCTAGTGAGTCACCTCCACGACAATTTGTGGCTCCTTTGTTAGAGGAAAGGATCGGCTGATGCACGTGACAGAAAATAAGAAAAATATGAGTTGGTACCTGACAGACTTAGTTAAATCTCACATTTGGAAACAACACACACGGACATATCTGGATAGCGGGACACATGGGTCTGTCAACAGTTTTTAAGATCCTCTGAGGCATTATTAATTCTTATTTTAATGTATACAGTATTCCTCTGAACTCACAGAGTCTTGATTCAATCTTTCACTTCTGTCTTCCTTTAAGTGTAGGATTGAGAAGGAAATTTGAGCTTATCGTGAAAGTGGACACAAAGGCTGGGTTATAACCTTTCAAAAATAAGATTTCCCCACCTGTATTTCCCCTTTCCTTCTTTAGTTATTATATAAGTAGTAGGCAGAAATTATAAACAGTATTATTAGTGTATTTTTTATGTAGTTTGCCTGTTTCAATCCCTCACAGCGTACTGAGATGTTTTATTCTCCTACTAACCGTGAGGAAACTGGCACACATTGTTCACTACATAAAATTAGGTTTTTATGAGACTAGTTTATCCATGTTTTCTTAGATTTCCTAAAGTAAGCGCTACTAAATTCTTTAATATACAATCTGAGATGCTTTTACTAAAAGGTTTGCCATAATCAGCCCTGCTCTGGGTGTGCTGGTTTGAAGCCCTGTGTTTTGTCTGCTGCCTGCTCTCCCGTTCTGTGCTGGAGGCTGGCAGATGTTTCCCAAGCCTACCTAAGGTTAGGAATAAGGCCCAGGTTTGGGGTCTTTTGCAACTTCCAGACAGGTGAACAAAAAGCATGACTAATCTGTGAGTTCCCAAGATTAGTTAGGTTAGACTTAGGGTTGGGGTCAGAAGTGCTCGGTGTCACACGCTGGGGAATATTCCAGTTTCTGGGGTAGGAAACCTGGTGTTGTTGTCTGCTTTCAGCTGGAGTGAGCCCGTGAAATAGAAAAAAAACACAGAGGCAGCAGCCAAGATGAGTGTGGGACTTTGCAAATTCCTGGAGATAAAACAAGGGCAAAGTATCACGAGCTTTGAAGGAATTATTCTTTTTGATTTGCAGGCAGGGCTGCATTCCCAGGCCTCTCTGAGCCATGGTCTGGGGCTGGGTTAAGGTTATGGTTCAGATTAGGAAGAGTTAAAGCTTTTTAATTTGACAGGATGGGATATTTTGCTACTTCCAGAAAAGTGAGTTGAGGGGAAAGTATCAGTATCTTCAGTTTTCTTATTCGTTGTTTGTGGGCACTGTTGGTACCTGGGTATATTTTGACTAAGAGTTACTGTCCCAGTTGGGTGAAGTATGCAGGGGATGGTACAGTCAGAATAACGGGGTACCCACATTCCAGAGGATAAACTGAATCAGTGTCTTTAAATAATCCCTTATTTATGGGCCATTTGCACCAGGACCTGAAAAATTAATTGTTTTGGTATCACAGTATGCTGAACTCCTTTGGAGCATTGGCTGAGGCTCTAAGAAATTATGCTAATTCCAGAATTGAGCTGTGACTGCCCCAAGATCAGGAATGGAGGCAATTTCTGTTTCATGTCATTTGAAAAATATAAATAAGGTTTATTTTCGGTGTAGTCAGAAAACCTGCCTCTTCCAACACTGGCACCTTCATGAGCTGTAGGGTGACTGCTGGCTTTCTACCTGTATTTGAGAAAAAAACCTCCTTTTTCTAGGGAATAACTTTACACAGTGCCATCTTTACTGATTTGGCCCCTTAGGAAGAGTCCTCTAGCTGATAAATTCTTACAGTATTTCAAGATTTCATCACTACATTTGCACAAATCCCAAGTTCAAGTGTCATTTTCAGGGTAGCAATGACATAGACCTTTCCTTTCTTTTGGGGATAAAAGCATCCACCTTTTTTCTTGTAGCAAGTTCCCCTATTATAATTCCCAAATAGGCATTGAAATTCTGAGTTGCAGTCAAAATCTTTGCTGAAGTCAAACAAGAATCCCAGGCACTTGACCAAAGCAGTATTTCACGAATATATTGTATTTATTTGAAAGATGATAATGCAATGCGGTCATCGTTTGCTTCACTACAGGTATAAATCCTCTAAAACCATTGCAGATGTGGCAGGGATATTGCAACCCATTAACCTAACAGAATGTAACTGTTTTTCTCTTGCAAGGCTTGTCTGACTGGGTCTTTTTCTTTTTTTGCTGCGAGCGTGGTCGTATCTGTTGGCTCTGTGTGTACATTGTGGCGTTGAGTTCCGCTGTCTAGACCACCTCCCTGAGAATTAATACTGAAATGGAGTGGCTTAAATCCCCACACCTTCCCTCCTTGTCCCTCTGTGTGCACATTAAACTCAGCCAGCTGAGATCTTACTCAGAGTCTGGCACTTTTGTGCTGCCACCCGCTTGAATGGATATTTTTCAAGTGTTTGTGTATAACTCAGTGTTGGTATGAATGGTAGGGTCTGTCCCTTAAAAAAAAAAAAAAAAAAGAAGAAAAAAAATTTAGAAATCACTATTTATTATGGCATTTTAGTGTGTATTTAAGATTCCTCCTTGTTGCCGGGTTTGTGTCCAAAATGGAATTACTAGTCTGCATCTTTGCTGATTGTGAATATGTCCACGAGGCTGAATTTCAGATGTACCCATTTATGAATCTGGCGTATATGCTGAATGCAGCATTTTGTGCAGGTCACGTGTTGTATACAAAACATCTGATAAAATGCTGCTCACAGTCTTACAGATCTTAGAAATCCTTTCCATATGTCTAATCTTAAATCCTTTCCATATGTCTCCATCTATACATGAGCACCAATTAGTCAATTAATCTGCCACCTTTATTTAATTAGATAATAAAGAAGAACTTTTTGAAGTTAAATCTTATTTCATTTTTCCAGGAATCAAAAATGACAACTAGTAGCAGCAACAAATTACAAGATAAATTTCCTAATCCACTCAGTGAATACATTAATATTACAGTATTTGCTGAGTTAAAACAAGTCCAACATTCAATATTCCCCTTTGCAAACAAAATACATTTGCATGAATCCAAATAATTTTTTTTTTTTTTTGGTGGTGGTATGAAAATGGCTCTGCATAGCAGTCCTGGAACAATTGCAAGACATTTTGACTCTTTGGTGTCCTTAGAAATTAACCCTGTGTTAATGAAAGTTCATAAGCAAGAATCCCTGCGCAATGGAAATCCTCCCATGCCCCCCTCAGGGCACCTCTCCAGCCGCGCTCCGCACGCAGGGCAGCCAGAGCAAGGGCCAAGGTGCTGCCTCGGTGTGTCCATCTCCATTGAACCTGTCTCATTAGCATGCCTCTGGGCTCCCCGAAGACATTCCATTTCATCTGAAAGCAAAATATAACAGGAACTGCATGTTTCTGGGTTTGCTGCTGGCAGCTGTTACCTTTCCGGGGGGAGAGAGGCAAAAAAAAGAATTAAAAAATACCTCTGCCAGGTCGAGACCTAGAATAAATGAAAATAGCTGCACTGAAGCCCACAGAGCAATATCACTTTGCACCTAGGGAAGGTTTGTCCCATGTATTTCTCTACACCAGCTGCAAATAAACTCAGTGTAGAGGCATTAGTATTTTTAAAAGGTGAAAGGGATGTTATTTGCCTTTTTCTCGTAGCCGCACAAGAAAATGACTTTTTTTCTTTTTTCTTTTTTTACCACAAGAAAATAGTTTTCTAATAATAACCCAATATTAAGTGTCAGGTAGTTGCTTCGTGATTTTCCGTGCTTTATTGCAGTCAGCTATTGGGAATGGGGTCAGATTTCCAACTCACTGCAGAAGAGCTGCTTTTATTGGGTTGAGCATTGTTGTTTTCTGTCCATGAATTATCAGTTGCTTTGAAGACCGATCACTTCCTTTTGTGGGAATACTTGAGGAACACACAACTTTCTTTTTTGGTACCTGAAGCCTTGTTAGCACAGAGCTTATTGAATATAACCCCCTTTGTTGGTAAGCGCAGAGATGACAGAATTTGAAAGCGACTTCTTTTCTCTGGATTTTTTTCTCTGAATTTCAGAGTGAACCAAACATAAGAAAATATTAGAGGCTCTTATGCTTTCAACTCGTGTCATAAAAGAAATTACAACATGATCTATTTTATGTGTATTCTTTAAAAACCCTAAAAATTTCCAAATTAACTGTCCTTGGACAGGATTTTTATAGGGACCTGAATACGGAGAAAATCTCTAACTCTCAAATAACAAATATGGAAAGAAAGCTATTCCTCTGGCAAGTTTTTCAAAGTGAAAAGGAGAATTTAATTGATTCATATCCAAACGTTTAGATCGTGCTTTGATGCAGTAGTGGAAGTAGTTTATCTGAATCCCTCTATTTAGACAGATGAAATCATAGCAGAATATGTATTTTATAAGTGAGAGAAAGGAAGGAACAGGAAGAGAAAAATGCAACCAATATTCCCAACTAGAAAATGTGCTTTAAGTCTTATCACAGTGGATTTTCACGCATGTACTCTATTAAGAGTTACTAACTTGAGGAGGGCTCCTTGTGATCGTAAAATAAAGCACCGGGGTTTTTAGGATGTGGGCCTCAGAGATTTCAAAGTTGAGCAAGAGAGATTAGGATTCTATTTTTTTTTTTTTTATCCTGCTCCTAGTTTTTCGTATTTATGTATTAAGCTGCTTGTATTAAGCTCTTTGCTAAGTAGTATTTCTGATCTGTGCTGCAATTTGTCATGACATTTCTCTAGGCAGCTATTATAAAGATGTCTGCTTCCTTTTTTTCTTAAACAAGAAAGTAGACTGCAAATAAGTCGCTTGATTTTTAAATTACTACCAATTACGAAAATGGAGAGTCAGGGTCCAGAAAATTGATAGCTGAATTCTGATCTTGGATCTGGAAAATACTGAGCCATAAAATATTCATCCACAGACACACAGGAAAAAAAAAAAAAAAAAAAAAGCTGATGTTATGTTCATCTGACCAACATATGTTGTTTGCGAGTGTCACTGGAGTTCCAGTTTTTAGAATACGGGGAAAAAGATAATTTGAGTGAAACAGGCAAGCAAGTGCATGATCTGATGATCACCTAAACAGGTTTTAATTTAGAAACTGTTGATACTGAAGCTGCCTTCCAAGTCTATTCAGTACAAGTCAGCGAAACTCACACTGACTTCGGCAGATCTCGTGGTTTTTTGCCAGTCTTTTCTAGCAGCTTGTCTGTTCTGCGTCCAGCCCGGGGAGAAACAGCACCTGCCTGCCTGGGTCCTTCGCTGCCTCTCTTGTCACGAAATCGGGAGCGCTTTTGCGCAGAGCCATGCCTTTATCTTTGCTGCCCCCAGCTCGGCGGAATGGATCCATTCCCCGCGATCCGCGGGAGGAGGGAAGCGGGGCCGGTGGCACCGGGGCCGGGTCGCGGTACCGCGGGCACCGCCGGGGTCCCGCAGCTCCGCAGCTGCCGGCCCTGCTCACCCCTGCGGGGCTGGCCATTCTGCACGCTCCACACCTGCCTTTCAAGGTGTCTGCGTGTGATCTTTTTGCAGCACCTTCAGGGAAAGAAAAAAAAAAAAAAAAAAAAAAAAAGAGCATTTTCTGCGCCCTCTCCCGCCAGCCACCGCTGCGAACCCGGCTGCTGTCCCCAAAAGCTGCAGCCCCCAAGGAGAGGGGCAGGGGCGGCTCGGTGCTCCGGGCTGTGCAGGGCTGGGAGAGGAAGAGGGGTATTTAACTCGCAGGTCGTTGTGAATGGGGAAAAAAACCTGTGCAAATCGTCAGAAGGTGACAAACGTATCTGCGGTTTAGTTAAAAGTCTAATTGTGCCTTTCGGATTCTTGAGGAAGGGAAAATGAAACAGTGAAATCCTGTAATAATAATGGTTGTTATGAGTTTGAGCAAGTCTGCTGAATTTCCAGAACTTCACTACAGATTTCAATGGCCTTTGGCTCAGGACACATCACCTTCATTTTCTCTACCTGAGCTCTTTTATCTTTATTTTTATTATGCCTTTAATTTTTTATTATTATTTTCATTTGAAGTCTCGTCTTTTAATATGTTTCCTCTGTGGAACGTATATATGTCTTCATGACTTCTACAATGACTCAGTTTTTAAAAGTCAGAAAGGTGGTAATTTCCATACACACATTTCATTTACAACTAAACTAAAAGGAGATTTATCAGTTCCTACCCCGATTTCAGCTGTACTTTGGACATTTTCCTGTACAGCAATATGTTGCCTGTGAAGGCTGCAACCCCCCCTTTCAGTTATTTGAACTTGATGTGATGTCCAGAGAGTGAATTCTCAAAAAGGAAAAAAAAAAAATTTAAAGGGCGGGGGGGAGGAGTATAGGTTTTGCAAAATATACTTTTTCATCTTTAGGTGTCATAAAATATTTTTCCAAGCTTTGAACTGCATTGTTTCAGTAAGGAAAAGCTGAATTTATAATTAAGAGCTGCACATTTACATTCACTGTAACATGCTATCATTAACAAACTTTCCTTGTTTTATCTGCTGTCTCAGTAGCCAGTCCAGAGTTTCCTTTCTTCACAAATTAATTGTACCACAGTCCTGCACTAAATACGAAGTGGGGGATCTTTACCCCCTGAAATATTAATGGAGCAGAATTTTTTTTTTCTGTGAGGCAGACTGGATTTTTCAGTGGGGTTTTTTTCCCCCCCTCCATCCAACAAAAGTCCCTTCTTGTCAGTCAGCTTTGTAAAAGCAGAGGAAGCACCGAACACATTAGAAACCAAGATATGAGAGAACCCAACAAAAAAACCTTCTTTAAAAAAAATACTTTTGAACTTCAGAGAGGACGCAGCTCTTGCTTTGCTGTGAACACAGGGTTGGAGAGTTTTTTTCTTTTTAACAGACATGTGTAGCACATTTGTTTCAGTTTTATATCCGCTGTCATAATATGATGGTTTTATTCGGGTTTTAGACATGCTTCGGCTGGAAACCCTACATCTTTAAATTAGGCAACCCTGGTGCCTTTGCGATTTCCCTAGCTGCACTCTCTCACCTTACCCAGGTGCATGTTAAATCAGTATTAATGACAATATCATCCTTCTGCAGTCATCTCCTGCCTGCAATTTGGTTTTAATTACCCACCACGTTGTCTTTCCCCCTCACTGACAGCCATTAAATAGGGAATGACACCAGAGCTGTGCTGGTGTCGAATAGACACTTCACCAGGGTGGTTGGTTCCTTTTTTTTTTTTTTTTTTTTCCCCTCTCCTCTTCTCCTTTCTTTCTTGCCTCCTTTTTTTTTT